>CM067319.1:42611468-42812750 GCA_034231615.1 Meghimatium bilineatum
ATCTACTGTTATCTCGTTTGAGAATATCACGGATTTTACTTATTAAAATCACAATAGCCATAGTGCTGTGGAGAAACATGTTTGCATACACCACACGGTCTGGCGCGTGATTGAATAGATTTCCGGACCTTCAAGCCGTACGGATTGTATTGTTTACTTTGGATTGGTAGTGTTGCGACAATTGATTCCCACATGGCACGGGTTCCAAACTTTTTCAAGTCATGTCGCCCTTAACGTTCAGATTATTTTCGGCGGCGCCCTTAATGTGAAGCTAAACTAGAGACCTGATAATTTTTAATCTATTTTAAATTTTTGATTTTCGTTTTGGCGAGGCTGCCGCGGCGCCCCTGGAGACTCTTTGCGGCGTCACCGGGAGCGCAGCACACACTTAGGGAACCTCTGCCGTATGAGAATCAAGTGCTGAAATATGTGTTGAGCCTGGCATGTTATATTATCAAATATAATAACTGAGTTATCATTGACAATCATAACTGTATTAGTTTCTGTACAACAATTTTTAAGATATCAGCCACTAGCTCATCATCATCATCATCATCATTAAGTGCCGTCTCCGCAACGAAGGTTAGCTGCAACGTATCCCCAACATCTCCTGTCTCTTGTCTTGGTGGTGCACTCTGCTAGACTGTAACCTATCCATCGTGTGATGTTAATCTCCCACTTGTATCTCTGCCTACCTCTTGCTCGTTTCCCTTTGACTTTACTCTAAAGTAAGGTCTTCAATAAGGTGTCATGTCTTTTAATGAATCCAAAGTATTTGATTTGCCTGATTTTTATTTCTCTTAGTAGTTATTTCTTCATATTAAGTGTTTTTAGTATCTCTTTATTTGTTTTCTTCTCTTTCTATGATGTTTTCCTTATTCTTCTATAGCTCACAAGTGTAGAAATGCTTTTAGAATGTCTGTACCATCAGTAGATCAATTGGACCAGGTTCTAGCAGCAATATTGATATTACAGCAGGGACCACTACGGTTTTCAACAGTAGGTGATACTACGTGTAGATGGATAAACCGTATTAATTAACTTAGTAAATAAAGATATGTGGAACCCTGCAAAAAGTGAAGTAAATCCTCCGGAAATCATGAGAAAATATATTGTACAGCAAAATTACGTTTGATTATGACCGTTCTCAAATTCCTGCTGATTTACACTATGCAGTCCTGGCAACTAAATATGCTCTGTTATGCTCTAATTTCTTTGCAAAAATATCATTTTCAAGTCAAAATTATGCTCTCTCTCTATCTCTCTCTATCTCTCTCTCTCTCTCTCTCTCTCGCACAGGGGTGCTTGTACACACACACACACACACACACAATGAAATCAAAAACATACAACTTGAAACATGGTAATGCAGTTTTGCTAATAATTGGAAATACACATAATCACACACACAAAAATTGACGTTTCGACCAAAATGACTTTATCAAGGTTACATACACATATAAATTGTTTTAAATGACGAGCAGGAACGACACAACTGTCCTTCACGTGGCTTAGAAAAATGTCAAGATAACCGGAAAGATTGAAACTATGTCAAATGTGACAATAAACAGGAAATAATTTTAAAAAGGATTCAAATACATGTGAAAACGAGACAAACAAGGAAATGATGGAACAACATGATATCATCCATACGACTTTCGCTCATTGATCCCTAAAGGTTGAAGAGTGACAAATTCATATATATAGTGTTTCTCAAACGCGAGGAGGATCCGGTCGTCGGAGAAGCACGCCTTAATGGTCATCACCTGAATATTATGGACGCCCCGATGGCCTGTGGCATTGAAGTGGACGTCAACAGGATAACCCGAATTATGTTTGATGCCGTGTAGATGTTAAAATAATCGGTCTGCAAGCCTCCTACCAGTCTCATCTATATACGTAATGGTGCAATGGTTGCAGATGATGACATAGATGCCGTTACAGGACACATATGGGAAACTCTCTTTAATGGTGAAGGCAACTTTGGGGAATGTAACATAGATCGAGTCTGGGGGACATAAACACAGATGTAGCATTTAGTGCCTTTGCTGCTGATGGTGCCAAAATGATTGGGAACGCCAGGCTTGAGATTACTCAGACAAGTAAATCCCGCAACCGGGGGGGGGGGGGGTTCACAGATCCGACTGGAACGTCTTGCGATCCGACTGGAGAAGAGAAAGATGTTGGAGTAGGACATGACTACAGCAGCGCTATGGGGATAGATGGTGTGAACAAGTTAGACCATGTTTTATGAATGTTCTCAACAAATTTCTACTGAATAGCAGAATGCAGTCCGGGCAACTGAATATGTTGTGTCATAATCAACACCTATACTTCGTTATGTGAACCTTTTTTCCTAACACATCCGGAGTCTGTAGGACATTTTCGAGTCATTTTTGCGGCCATTTTAAAAATGTTATTTTTGTGTCGACTCTCGCATATAGAAGTCACACATAAAAGTCACATATAGAAGTCACATTTAGAAGTCACATATAGAAGTCACATATAGAAGTCACACATAGAAGTCACATATAGAAGTCACATATAGAAGTCACACTTAGAAGTCACATATATGTGTCACATACGGCAGAAAGATGAATTTGACTTTGTACTGCCTTGTGTTAAGTCAGTGGAGAGCATGGCAAATTATTTGAGTGTCGGTCTTCAATCGTGAGGTCTCGGATTCAAAACACGGTTGGAATGAGGTCTTTCTCTATCGAACATGCAATTAAAAAATCGAACATGTACATGTCGTGGCGACTGATATGTCAAATTGATGTTTCCACAGAATATAAGCGTATCCCTGTACAATTAATCGAGGAAAATATTTCATAACGAAAGTTTAAATTTTATTTTAAATCGTCATCAATTTCCGTCCCCGAAACGAAGATTGGCTGTTAGGCCTTCAATACTTTCTATCACTTGCTTTGTTGGTGCACTCTGCTGGACTGCAATCTGTCCTATCGTGATGTTTCCTCCAATTTGTATTTCTACCTACCTCTCGCTCACCTCACATCGACTCTACCCTCAAAAAAGGTCTTCAACAATGTGTCCTGTCTTTAAATATATCAAAACTATGTATTTTTAAAAAAATAATTTCTTTCCTTAAACATTTTCTTTAATTTCATTCACAATGTTGTCAGAACCTCTTTGTTCGTTTATTTCTATTTCCGTGTTCTCCCTATTCTTTTGTATATGCACATCTCAAAGACATCAAATCTCTCTTCAAGTTGTTAGTTTTCTTCTCTGCTCATGAATTTCTTCCTATCCTTCTATATATGCACATCTCAAAGACATCAAATCTCTCTTCAAGTTGTTAGTTTTCTTCTCTGCTCATGAATTTCTTCCTATCCTTCTATATATGCACATCTCAAAGACATCAAATCTCTCTTCAAGTTGTTAGTTTTCTTCTCTGCTCATGAATTTCTTCCTATCCTTCTATATATGCACATCTCAAAGACATCAAATCTCTCTTCAAGTTGTTAGTTTTCTTCTCTGCTCATGAATTTCTTCCTATTCTTCTATATATCCACATCTCAAAGACATCAAACCTCTCTTCAAGTTGTTAGTTTTCTTCTCTGCTCATGAATTTCTTCCTATTCTTCTATATATGCACATCTCAAAGACATCAAATCTCTCTTCAAGTTGTTAGTTTTCTTCTCTGCTCATGAATTTCTTCCTATTCTTCTATATATCCACATCTCAAAGACATCAAACCTCTCTTCAAGTTGTTAGTTTTCTTCTCTGCTCATGAATTTCTTCCTATTCTTCTATATATGCACATCGTAAAGCATTAACTCTAGAATCTAGATATACATTTTGTTGTTGCCATGAAATGAAGTTCTTCCTATTCTTCTATATATCCACATCTCAAAGGCACCACTTCTATATTCCAATTGTTGTTTTTATCTTTTCCAATAAGAACTTACTGTTCTTCGATATATCCACATCACAAATGCATTGCATCTGTCTTCTAGTTTTTTGTTCTCTGTCCAATAATTGCTCCTATTCATCTCTTATTCTTTTAACAATCTCGTATTCGTCTCTTATTACATGGAAGACAGGTGGCAGTGTTTATATTCTTTGCTCCCTGGGCACCAACAAGACAGGGAGGAGAGGATTTCTAAAATACGTACATTTCTGATCTGTTCGGTGAAGAGATCCGAGAAGGGAGAATGATGAACAGAACTATAACTTGTGATATATAAGATGTAAGCGATGAATGAAGACATTTTATGCGTACAGTAGGATTTCTCATCCCATAGAAGATCAAAGATGCCCAAAAGTAATGTGCCAGTATCGCAGTCAAGATGTAACCTATGACACAATGCATTTCGTTTTCTTGAATATATTTTACACAGAGCTTAGTATCAGAACAAAACGACGGACGTTTCGTCCAATAGGTCTTTATCAAGATAGGGACAAACAAACAAATAAATGGGCACCAATGTAGAAGAGGACTACCTAAATGTTTCTCCTATTCAAACTCTTTTATTATGTAGTCTCTTTCTATATTGGTGGCCTTTTATTTGTTTGTTTCTCCCTATCTTAGAAAGACCCATTTATCAAAACGTCGATGTGTTCTGTTGTAGGCTCTATTCAAAACTTATTCAACCTATTTTATATTTTTAATAATGACCTACCTATAAAGAATACGGTTTTACTCCATCCCCCATTCATTCCGTTCTTTGGACTTCTTCTTCTTGATTCTTCTTGATTAGAAACTGGCTTGACAGCTCGCGGGACATTCCCATAAGTGCTCCGCCCTCCGCTCCAGCAGCCATCCCAGTGTATGTAGACACATAGTTCCGGTCAGGTGTTGATTGTGTGATATTCGGGACTTTCCACAAAATTTACTTTTCCTCCCCTCACCTCCAGATACTCCCATTTCTAACATTCTCTGTATGTGTACGTTCTCAACCTCATTGACATCATCTGCATCTTGAAATGAATTTATTACTGCCTTTATTAAATCTGCTTTATCTATTCTCAGCAATGTGCCGTCTATCGCCGCATTGCCTGCCAATAAGTCGGCTCTCTCGTTTCCTGTGACCCCAGCATGACCAGGGCAGTATATCCATGTAATTCTCTGGACAACTGAGTTGTTCAATAAGTCCCACCATTCTTTTCATGAACTTTTCTATCTTGCGCAAAATGCTTTGAGAGTCTGTGAGTATTACCGCGTGTGTTGATGTATCAGTTATCAACCAATTAAGAGCTGCTGTAACTCCCTCTATCTCCATCCTCATGCTCAATGTGACAGTAGAAAATGCTGAAGATTTCTCAACCACCTTCATGCCAATTCTGTAGGCAACAAAACCCCAACCGCTTTTATTTGTGTTTCTGCTAACAGAGCCATCTGTGTATATAATTATGTCTTGTAGTTTCGAGTGTAGTTGGGCGAGTTCTTGCACTGTATCCTGAGCCCTGACTGCCGTCCATTTTCGACACGATTTATCTAGTTGTATTATTAATTTAGTCAGTGATTTGTTCTCAGTTCTTTGGACTACATTTTGTTAACCTGTAAGAGCTTAATTACGAGCACAGAAGAAAAAGATTATATTTCTCATCAGCATCAAAGCGAATATTTTCATATCTGATGAGGTTTAAACCAAGGCCGCATTTCATATAACTACAACTCCTTAAGCTATATCAATCAACCAGTTATCCAAACTAAAACAAACTTTCAAAAAATCTTTATAAGTTAATCCTGGTGCCTTTTCGTGTGGAAACCTCATTTTGAAGAAATTTCTGAAAAGCTACTTTAACACACACAAAAATAATAAAATATTAATACTCGCATTTCAACAACACAAGCCGCACTCGAGGGTTGCCAGTGTTTCTTAAGTCTAATCCAGGCTGAATTCTGGCAGTTCGATGCATTCGAGCTCTAAGATCGACATTTAAAAAATTATTTTTTCGTATAAAATATTTCATTTATGCTTTTTATTTAAAATAATAAATATGCTCCAACTTCTAAGATTTCTCATTTCTAAACTCTTCGTGTGCAATGAATGTGTAAAAAAATGTATTTTGAAAATTACAGTGATATATCTCTCGCTTGCTCAAATGAGACATTTGAACATATGGGCCTGTCCTTAATTACGTCAAAAAATGTTTGTCAATTTTGAAATAATTCCCCCTTTTCAACACCTGTCACGAATTAAGATACGATCCCCACCCATGCTTAATTATGTAAAATATTCCACACTTGTCCAAAAAATTGTTCCAATTTTTAACAGGAAAAGTGGGTTGACAATTGTCTCGCATTGCTCTTATGTGGACCAAGGGTTAGCAGATAATTAAGACCCAAAAGTACCTCATCGTGGTCACACTGGAAAGAGAAATACAAGTGCTCTGCTGTCTTCCTGGCCAAAACGTTTAGGCTCGTGTCCGTGGATGTGTAGATGGAATTATCTATCTCCGAGACTTCTACACCAACATATTCAACAGCACTGTCAGCACAGAGTGATATATGGCAACTGTGCATTTCGTCTCGGTCAGTCAAAAATGCAGAAACATTTGATAGCTGGCAAATGTCAATATGGGTATCTCGCTAAGATATGGCGATCTTAAGAGTACACATTGAATCTAGAAAAGGCAACACTATATAGGGCAGCATTGTGTATTATAAACGATATTGTGGCAACAAATCTACAATTTTCCAGCACAATACCGACTGGTGAACATGCTATTCATGCTTGAGACCACACAGAAGCCAACATGTCGCACAACAATTGACCCCATTAAAAGTAGGAGTCATGACTCAGGTATTTCATACGCCAACTTCTGCATGCACTCATGGGTATGCAAAAAGCTTTTAATACTTTTATTTTTATACTTTTATACCCCATTATACACAAGATAATCATGGAACAAATTTTCGAGGGTATATTGTTCAAAACAGTGTCCGAAGTAGTGTTGAGACTCGGACTCTGGACGCTGTGGGCAACGTAGGCGGAAGGAAGCCCTTGTCTTCAAGGACGTCGTAAACCTAGTCTAACTCGACTGTCGACGTTCCTCAACGCGGCTCATAGAGAGAGAATTGGGTTCAGTACTCAATGGCATAGAAGGGAATGATGCCTTTCTTATACGAGAATTGTTCGACGATTGCGGAACTCTTCCGTCACGATAGGCGTAATCTACCTGCTTCTTTGGATAATAAACGCAATGTCGGAGATTAAAAACACAGGCCAAATCTGGCGATATATTGGAAGGCTATCACAGATAGACGAGGCGAGTGCGTGAGAAATTCACAAGCCAAATCCCAGACTCCAGACATGTCTGGCAAAGCAGCTCCTCGTCTAGGAAGGTTTATCAACCCTGAGTCTAATTACTGTCGCCGTTGCCCAACACGGCTCATACAGAAGAGCTTAGGTCTGGGACCTAGGGACACAAAGGGTGATAATGGAATGATCTTCCCACTCAAGGAACAGCTCGCTGACAGCAAAGTGCCTTGTCGAAGGACATATACACAATGGGTACCCCAGGCAAACTATCAGCTCGTATTGTGACATATACCCCCTCTGAGTAGAAGGTTCCTTCAATATACATTACATTAAGCCGAAAGCTGAAGTCTCCTGGGTATAAAAGAAAGCTCGGAGAAGCCTTCCCACTGAACATAGGAAGTATGAGCTAATCGCTCGCAATTTCTGGGGTTCTAAAAGAAGAACAAGAAGCAATGAAAAGTGCGGGGAAAAACTGGGTGATTTGTTTCATATTTTAAATACTATTTTCTAATTCACACAATTTTAGTAGAGTATTAAAAAAAAACAATAATGTTAAAATCACCCCCACCCTTATCAACAACTGTCAAGATTTTTAAGACCACGCTCCGTCTTTTCACCCCCGAAATTTTGATGTTAATTATAATATGTAAATATTGAAAAACATATAAAAAAATGTTAAACAGCAATTTTATGTTGTACAGGATCGGCTTTTCTATCAAAATGTCTTTTTCCTGCCGACCCTGTGTATTGTTTAACGTAAAACTGCTATTTACCCTGATTATATGGTTTGGGGATGTTATCCAACACAACTGTCCAGGGTTTCCAGATGGTTGCAATTTTGGGAATGTCGTACCAATTTGTTTGCATAGTTAATCACACAATAATATTGCAAAATTGCAAATTTCTATATAAACTACTTAAAAATGCTGAATTTTCAAGATTGATAGCTTTATATAAAATTGTCTTACAATTTTAAGTTAGGTTTGAGGGGAAATTAATTAGAAATATGAAAAAAACATGTGTCGTAATTTTGGCACTTATTAGGTAAACAATATTGTTTTAGGGAAGGGGGACACATTTTTTTGACATAAATAAGAAGAGAAAGGGACTCTGAACACTAGTCAGAGTGCTGGTAAGGGGCAAAGGGGGGGGGGAATTGCCAAGAGTGATAACGTACTAATTTACAGCCCCCCCCTTTATCATGCATTCATTTCACATCCCAAAAAATGTTATTGCTAACGTTGTTCTACTTGTCTACCATCAGTTTCTCCTGCATATCTGCCATCATTTTCTCCTACCACACATGACATCATTTTCTTTAGTTTTGTCAACAGCTCCGTCTAAGAACCTTTTTGATATGTACAATACGTTCGTGCGTTACCAGAGCCTAAGAATAGTGACACTGTAACCTACCATGTATGCCGTAAACTGCTACTAACAAGGAGATATTGGGATTGGAGCTGCCAATATTATCCCGTTGATGATCACATTGCTCCAGATGTTATGATGAAGGACATGTCAGTCGAAACGATGCAGATTTAGCAGTTATCGTGACACAAGGCAATCTACCGGACTTGAATGGCTCGAAAAGGTTTATAGAGTTGACGTTATTGTACTCTAGTATCTCCAAATGAACTCTGCCCCTCTCAGCGACGCGGGACCCCATTTTCAACGAGTACCACTCTTAGCTCGCAACTAGTAACTTTAAACCATAATTACCCGAAATATCGTATACACTTGTAAACAAGGATTGAATATGACTTTCTCACAAATAAACAGAACAATCAGCGTGTTTCTTTCTTTAGCACAATCAAATAACTGAACCACTATTCTATTGAGATCCCAGTTCTTCGGATTACATGCTGCTAATCTACCGGAGTTTGAGAATGATCGGTGAAGAGGAAAAAGAATATGTCCAATACATTAAAAATAATTTGTTTCTGCATTTAATTGCGTAATTTCTCTACCAGCGTATCATGATTTGCCTCATAAGGCAACACGGCGTCAAATATTGCAATTTAATTTTTTTTTAAATTGCGTAATTTATATTTAAATTTATCGCGCAATATTATATTAAGGATGCTCATTATTCGAAATTTGCGTTGCTATGGGAACAGCACTCAGTAAAAATAACTAGATTGTTTCTAGATTATTCTGAATTTTCGAAAATTTTCTCCCAAACCAGAATTAGGTCACAGGTCGGGAGAGAGAGGGATTAGCAGTTAGTTTTGTAACCATAGCAACTATACATGCGTGAATATATACACATATTTACCTATATAAACTTCGTCCATAGTGAAACATAATTCCATTAAAAACACACACAGGCTAAAAATATGAACGGGTGTTATATGGAGATACGATAGCGACATTTTGTTAAAACAAGTATGAATCTGCTCCGTCAGTGAGTGAGAACTGACTCCAAAACTCACAAGGAATATAGCGCTGTTTCTAGTTATTGATCGCTGACAATTCTTCCCAAGCACCGTGAATGAGACGCATGCTTATTTTCTTTCCACAAGGATCTCACCACTTCCTAACAAAGGCAGTAAAGTCATGTCGACTTCGGTAGATGTTAAATTTCACTTTCGGAATTCTGGCTTTGTGGCGGCATTGTACAGAACACGTCTATGTCGACAAATGTACCAGGTTCAACTCCCACCACAAGCAACTGTTCGTCTGGAACGTTGATAAAGCAATCGCGAACGTATTTAATCAGAAGAAGTATACTTCTCCTATTGTTATTTAATTTACTTATTTTCTCTTACATTCTTATTTCTACTTTTTTAGTCTCACATCCCTATTCGTTTTCTTCGATCGTGTGTTCGTTCTCAAACTCATCCGACTTTCATCAAACTCATCCGACTTTCATCAAACTCATCCGACACTTTCATCAAACTCATCAGCATGGTTATTGAGTTACATTGACTTATGGAGTGAGACAGCTAACTCCACCCCCATATCCTTCTAAATCGTTGAGTTGCAGTTCACAGTCTTATTTTTTAAAATCTATTCCCAGCAAATTAGCAATAACCTATACAAAACTTAGGAATCGTCCAATCATATTTTAGATGTAGTTCGTCTTCTACTTCTTCCCTCTTCATTCTCACTCCTTGCGGATTAGTAGGATGTAGTCCGGAAAATGAAATTATGGGTTATCTGTGCCTCTTGATCAGACACATCCAACTTTAGCACTTCTTCTGGGTCATATAGATGGGTGGAGTCGCACTCCACCCTATAATTTCCTTAGTGGCCTCTTGCGACATGCATGTAAGGTAAACAATGTTTATATTCTTCACACCCCTTTCAGGCCCTGGTATCACTCTAATTAATTCCAATTTCTGTCTTTCATCTTGCTTCTTTCTTACACGCTCCTAGTTATTTTTACCACTCTCCAATCACTGCATATTCTTTTTTTTTAAATTTCTTGTTATTCTATTTTCTAATCTTACCTTTCTATCTAATCTTCCTACTTGCATACCTTCCTACTCCTAGCTCTATTTTCTAACCATTCTATCTAATCTTCCTACTTGCATACCTTCCTACTCCTAGCTCTATTTTCTAACCTTTCTATCTAATCTTCCTACTTGCATACCTTCCTACTCCTAGCTCTATTTTCTAACCTTTCTATCTAATCTTCCTACTTGCATACCTTCCTACTCCTAGCTCTATTTTCTAACCTTTCTATCTAATCTTCCTACCGGGATACCGTCATACTCATTACTCTTCTATTTTCTAATCTTATCTTCCTATTTATTCTTCCTACATGCATACCCTCCTACTTCTTGTTTTTCCTATTCTATTCACCTATATATTCTATTCTACAATACACTACCCATTTCTTACTTATTTCTTCTATATTCTTACCAATGTTTCCCTGAAACCAAAAAATAAACATAGAATATTAACACTCATAAAAGAAATCTATGTCGTAAGAGTAGACTACGAACATAAGGGAGTGGGTTTTGGCTATTCGCCCTATGGTTACCGCTATAATGAAGCCCGTTAAAGTATGGCCCTCGTCAATTATAGTCCTAGGGACTCATCAGAAATCATCTTTAAAAAGTACGCCATATGACTTTTCCCGTGACTTTCATTGGCTGTTGACGCAAAGTAAACACAAAGTGACCAATGGATTCACGGAAAATGCCATATAGCATGAATTTAGAAGGAATATAACCGATATCTTCACAGACTGTATGCTTGACGAGAAACTTGGTTAAAAACTCATGTCTAGACTAATGAGGAAATTAACTCTTTTGTCTGCAGCATGCCTCCAGATTTCGAGAAATAATAACTATAATAATAATAATAACAACATAATAATAATATAATTATAATCTGAAAAATTTAATTTTAAAATATCATTCCGTTAAGTAAATAAATGTAATAAAGAAATATATCAATACCGAAGACGGTTGTGTTGGGCCATTTACACCAAAAAAAAGCCGCCACACAACGAATTTTCTTTCTCTGGACTACATTCTTCTGGAAATCATGTAGGACCAGTGTCCTGCTATAAGAGAGATCCGATGGGAGTTTCAGAACGAGCGCATAGAAAATAAAGATTATTCGATTTTTATTCACCACTTAAAACATCCAATCGTATCGCCAGTGCAACAGGAACAACTGAATTTCGATCCAAGAACAACTTCGACCGAGTTTTATTTGCGAAACAACCAAATTAACCACCTTACCATGAAGCCGACGATTGTTCTCTAATTCTTGAAAAAAAGAAATGTATCAAAAATGTTAATCTATTGAGATATATAAACAAGACTTGTTGGACTCGTATTTTTCTTTTACCATAAGTGTACTTATGGATGATGTGCTTAACATCACGGTTGCATTTTTTTGTTTTCTGGATAATCTGCACAAACCTTTAAGCCAGTTAAACAAAAGTGCTGTTTGTGGTGTAAACTAATCTTGTTATCCAGCTTGAGCATCTCCATGGAGTAGATATGTGTTGTGCGCTCAAGAGTCGCGAGGTCAAACCCAAGTCTTGACGTATAGTGTACGAGTAACACTTTTCCGAAGATCCCTGAGGGTTATCACTTGTAGTTACAGAGTTGTGTGATACTTTTAGTAATACTATTGACAGAGGGGGGGGGTGCAATTCTTTGAGAAAGGCGGATAACATATGAGGAAATCCGAGTACAGCGAAGTTACTCCTCTACTAATTTTGAGAATTATTCCAGTTGAACTAAAAAATCGAATATATACAAAGTGGCTAGGAAGATATTGTTCAAACCATAAGTAGACCTCAGCTTCACTGTCCCATAACGTCCCATTCACATTTTTTTTTAACAAACTAAGTAGCATATTTCCTTTTTCGCTCTCGTTCTCAAACTCCCTCAGGATCTCTCTTATAGAAGGAAAATAGTACTACTAAACATTCAGTAGGGTGTAGTCCAGAGAATTTAAATGTGTTGTCTCAGTTTCTTGCACCAATGACCCGACACAAACGACTTCAGCGGTATATCAAATTATATTCAGAACGTTACCATCAACCAATCAGGTTTTGACTAATAATTTTCTTTGTAGTATTTAAAATTAGTAGTTTACCATTGCTTTCTGATAGATCTGAATGCATAATCGATTGCGACATCCTATTTAAAATGATATCATTCACATTCATATAAATTAATTCAATATTCAAAGTTTTAAATGTGTACATTGTCTAATGAACGCATGAACAAGAGAAATGTTGTAACTGTTGATCGCGTATTCAGAAGGGGATGTATCTTGAATATGGAGCGATCAATGCTGCTTGTCATTCCTTTTTTCAAAAAGCTTAATTTCATTTCTAAAGAAGCAATTAATTGTACGGGTCACAAAATAGATATCTAATTGCGAAGCACAAAGGATTTTCATCTCAAAGTAATGATTCCTGACGGTACCGGTTTATCAATGAGTTGAAGCTATTGTCATTTGCATTGTTATAATTGCGGACAATTCACTGGTCAAGTATTTGCTTTGAAAGTTAGAGAGGAAGATTTTGTATGCTATTTTATGAACATAAATGTTGGATTCAAAGTGCTATAATTTATAATTGTAATATTTGACTTTATTGGAGTAACAAGTTCATGTCTCTATAGAACCAAGTGCAGAGGCTTTCGTTTATGGAGCAAATAAATGTCTAGGAAGCTTGCTGCGAATAAGAAATTAGATTAGGGTCTCAGTAACAAAACATAATTTCACAAGAAACAAACATTGTTAACATGATACCAATGATTGACATCGAAAAATAATTATAGAATATATCTGACTCGTATCATTCCAGAAATATGAAACAGGAACTCTAAAAAGAAAAGAAGAAAGATTGTGGAAGCTTTTGCATTTTCATTCCAAAGAGGGGTGTAGATAGGGAGGTGGACATACAAAATATGGTTAGTAGATATTATATATATATATATATATATATATATATATATATATATATATATATATATATATATATATATATATATATATATATATATATATATTGTTCAACTATAGGTTTACGTAAAAAATAATTCACAGAAACGACATTTCAACTACAATGTCTTTATGGCGATGGGGACAATCAAACCCAAAATGGCGACACAAACGGAAACTGCATGCAGGCAATATAGTAGAAGCTGGCTCTTTAAAAAAACATACCATGCTAATTGGCAAATTTGCCGAAGAAAATGTTCTAACAATAAAAATACATGGAGAGATACTACAAGTAGAACATTACCAATATCTTGGACGAAAAATCACACAAATGATAGATGTGAATCAGAAGTTAAAAAGATAATAGGAATGGCTAAAAGTGTTTTTAATTCGTTATTTCATAGATTTCCATCTCACGTTTCATTTAAATTTGTTTTATGTCTTCATTGTTTCTGATATCGATTGTGAAACGTTCTCTTGTAATAGTTCTGCGTAAGGTTTCTCTTGGTCTTCCTCGTTTTCTCTTGCCCCTTTGTGATCACATCAAAGCTTGACAAGGGGTTATTTTGGTATCCATTCTCTGCGCGTGTCCGATGTAATTCCAGCGACACCTTCTAATATAGGTGGATACATATTCTTGTTTTGCTTCTTGCCTGACAGATGTGCTTGATTTAAAGTCTGACCAATGGATGTGCATTAGTCGTCTAAGACATTTGCTTTCAAAGGTGTTTAGTTTTTGTTCTAGGTTTTATGTTGATTTCTAACTTTCACATCCATATGGTAATGTTGGAATTATGCAGGAGTTGAAGATTTTGAGTTTTGTGTTGTTTCTTAGCGTTTTTGAATGCCAGATATTTGATAGTTTATTGAATGAGTTAGCAGCCAGTGCAATACGGTTTAATATTTCTGTTGATGAATCTCCCGTTGTTGATATCTTGCTGCCAAGGTATGTTAAATTGTTGACTTTCTCAAGAGTGTTGTCGTTTAGTTTGATGTACGTTGATTCGTTGTAAGGTCAAATATTTTTGTTTTGGATGTGTTGATTTCAAGCCCAAGTTGTGCAGAGAATAATTAATTCTAAAACGAGATCTTCCAGACTTTTATTTCCGAGCCATTCGATACCACGATCTTTATCGGCTGTGGAATTTCGCATGACCCAATCCATTACAATACTAAATAACATCGGTGACATGACACATCCTTGCTTCACTCTTGTATTTACCGGGAACTATTCAGAATTGTCAGCTCCTGTTCTTACACAGCATCGTGAGTTGTCATAAAATGCCTTTATAATGTTCACTTATTTCGGTTGGAATCCATATATTTCATGAATGTTCCAGAGTGAAAGTCTATGTATACTATCAAATGCCTTTTGAAAGTCAACAAAGTTTATAATGAACTGTGATTGGTATTCTACTGATTCTTCTATTATTGTCATGAGTGTAAATATTTGGAAAACACATAGCCTGTTTGGTCTAAATCCTGTCTTTTCCTCTCTTAATCGTTTGCCTATTGATGCTTTAATTATTTCCAACTTTTAATGACATGAGGAAAATATTGACATCGAAACAAATTACAAACAAAATAAATGGAGAATTATAAAATGTTACATCTATTCTATATTAATGTATGACCCAGAAACACTGATAATAAACAAATTACTAGAAGACAGAATTGATGACTGAATTGTTGATCTGTCGAAGAGTTGAGAGAATGTCATGGAAAGAGAAGAAAACGAAAAATAGTCTTTGGCAATACTTCGTATGAAAAACTAACTATTAAAAAAAATAAAATAAAATAAACTGTTTTGGACATATTAGAAGACATGACACCTTGTTGTAGATCTTACTTGAAAGTAAAGTCGAGGGGAAGAGAGCAAGTAGTAGACAAACATCACGAGATAAGTAAATTACAGTTTAACAGAGTGCTCCACTATGCCAAGTGGAAGCGGATGTTATATGTCCGTTGCAGTCAGCCATCTTTGCGGAGATAATTGCTCATACAAGTAAATTCAAGAAGGAAGCCAGAGGATCAATTAAAAATTCTTGAGTCTAACGGGAATTGAACCAGTCCGTTCAACGGCACCAAATCGCTTAGCAACTCTCGTAAACGAATTTTTCCGTACTAGACTAACCGCATCTCCAAAAAAAAATGCGATTTTGTCAAGACATTCAAACTGTGCACTAGTCACTGAGAATACTTGTATGAACAATTATTTGAAGCAAAATTGTACTGTCTGTATATGTTATCCATGTTCACAAGAAACAAGAAGACCTATCAGCCCTTGTAGAACTAATACGGATGGTATATGTTTGTTGTTACTGAGGATACTTCAATACCTGTAAGGGATGTTTTTTGTTGTTGTAATATTCCTTGTCTCGATTGATCCGTTCTCAGTGACTTTAGTGCACAGTTTGAATGTCTTGATAAAATTGCCTCTTTTTTGGAGGTGTGGTTAGTCAAGTACGGAAAATCTCGTGTACGAGAGTTGCTAGGTGATTTGGTGCCGTTGATCGAACTGGTTCAGTTTCCGTTAGACTCAAAAATTGTAGATTGACATAGCAATTTGAAAAAAAGTACATGTTAAAAATGGACACGTTCGACAACATTGATGGAAGAGAAGAAAATGGAGAAAACAACTAGGAAAGTACTACAGCTCACGGAAGTACATGCATAACATGACGCAGAGTTAGACTGAGCTGAAGAAAGTTAATAGCCGAGTCTCACTTCTAGTATACAGTCATGTGGACTCATTGGAAGCATCCAACAAAACTGACGCTATCTGACATTGTCCATGATTTTCATTGGTCACTTTCTATACATCGAAGTGTACATTTAAAAAAAAAACTCATCTTGTTCATGACGTGGCGACAGCAAAATAATGCGATCATTATCTCACAATCCCTATTCAACAGTGACAGGTCCCCAGTGCCTGCTGCCGACGATCTCCCTTCAACTCCCAATTGATTGCAGTATTGACAGTTGCTTTCTTAAATTTGTAAATACTTTGTTGTGTTGGCAGCCAATGAAAATCACGGGGCAATGTCAAATAACGTCAGTTATTAATGATGGTTAACTATGAGTTCCCATAACTGTATAATTCACGAGGGAATCGCTATTAAAAATGTCTTGGGGGCATATTTACAGACGACGGAATAATGACAGAGATGGGGACAAAAATTAAAACTGCCAACTCCGTAAAATGAACTTACACTAATCATAAACGTTCATCTATTATATTGAAAACCAAAAGGCACTTCATAAGTTGCATCTACATACCAAGATTTGTTACTAATGTCACTCGTGAACACCAACTAAAGAACCAGAAAGAACGCTTACTACTTGTGAAATAAGATGTATAAGACGAGATCTTGCGAGGAATGAAGAGATTACAAGAACTGTTGGAACAACGTATGTGGCGAAATGTATTGAAAAAACTGAGAATGGTATGGTTCGTCAATTTCATGGAAAATTAACCCATGTTGTCCAGCAGAAAGAACATGCACAACAAACATATAATAGAAACAGAAAGAGACAGAGAAAGGCCAAGAGGAAGTTGGATTGAAGGAGTTAACAACGTCCTGAGACGTGACAATATTAGCACAACAAGGGACCAAACGCGGCAAAGCCCGAAATTCGATCGTCATTCAATCCTGCGATACAATACTACAAAAGATGAACAAAAACAAATTAGATAAATATATACATAGAAAGACAGACAGATAGAGGGATGCAAGGATAGATAGATAGATAGATAGATTAGACAGACAGGCTTGCAGGCAGGCAGGCAGACAGACAGACAGACAGACAGACAGAAGATAGATAGATAGATAGATAGATAGATAGATAGATAGATAGATAGATAGATAGATAGATAGATAGATAGATGGATGGATGGATGGATGGATGGATGGATGGATGGATGGATGGATGGATGGATGGATGGATGGATGGATGGATGGATGGATGGATGGATGGATAGATGGAGGAATTTACTACGTTTTAACAAGAGTTGGTTGCAAACACAAACATTACTGTGAGTTCTTTTACAGTACTGAGTAAAAAAAATTACTTTGTGACCTATACTGGTGAAAATATGTTAAACTGGTTATAACATCACTGACCAGGAGAAGATGGAATACGAAACGAAGCAATTAAAGTGTGCAGATAGATAGGTTTGAAATGGCTGAGTGGAATATTTTGCATAGCATGGGAAGAGAATACAGTCCCTGATGATTGGCAAAACTCAATTATAGCTCCAATATGGGAAAAAAGGTAACATAAAAGAATGTGAAACTTAACGCAGGAATACATTGCGGCACAACTTATTGTTAGCAGTCAGTTTATTTAAACGTTCTACGGTTATTTTTGTTAGTAGATCTTTAGGTTCATTTTGGATGGTCTGGCGTACTGACATGCAATCGCACAAGAAGACTATATTAGCTACTCTGAGTCTCTGTTCCTCTAGAGCTTTTGATGCTTCTAAGATTGCTTGTAGCTCTACCCTGTAGTTTGTTGATAATTATTTTTCAGTAGCGATTGAGAGTTCCAGTTTTAGGGTGTTTGGTATGAGTATTAGTATCCCAGCTCCTCCTTTCTTTGCTGCATTCTCTGATGATCCATCTGTGAAGACTTCGATCTACTGTGAGCTGTGGTATTGGGTGTCTAGGTGACCAAGTGTATTTGCATTGAGGGCAGTAAGGGTTTCCATAGTTTTGATCTCAAAGCCTGGGACTTACGTTTTGCAGTAAATATGGGTTTTGCAGTAATATACTTCTTCACTGGTTTTCATACGTCTTTTTTTTGGTTAGGTGATTGAAGCTTGATCTTTTCAGTTGGGTTTTTGTTAGTTCATTTATTTTGTCGTGCTCGAAGTGATGTTTCAGGCGTCTAAATGTTTCAATCATTATTGTGATTTTCTCATCCCTGCGGTCTATTAGATTTTGTAATTCTGCTGTTGCTTTCATTGACGTTGTAGGTGTGCTCCTTGGTCCTTCCCTAGGAAGTATCTTCACAGAAGAGGGTCAACTCGATATAGAGATAGAAACAAGATGTCAAAAAGCAACAGAGGCGTCACTAGGACGGTGCGGGAGTGAGGACCATACCGGATGACACTATCACATAGGAGTGACACTAAAACGCAAAATGTTACTGTCTTTGAATCTATTCCACACTATGAAGTTACTTCAATGCATTATTTTTGCCCAGGAGCACGAATGTATTATTGAAATATAAAAATATCTCAGTTTTGTTAGTTGTAAACATACAAATGTGTTATAGTTTTGCGTGTATAATAATTTCTCCAGAAGATAACATTAACCTAATAAAATAAACAAACAAGAAGCGTGCAGTGACACAATGAAGTAGGGTGGGTGGGTGACATCATGTGTTATCACACTAAGTGGCAGCAACTCTAATGGCGCCTCTGACTGTGACATACCAACTGTGACCATTGCTATTGCACCAAAAAATCAACATGGAAGTAAATAAACAAATGAGTAAGAACATCTTTATACCAACAATATGCTACCAATGCCTGACTTGGTAACTGTAATCTACAGAGAAAGATCGAATTTTGCGAAATGAACTGTCCAAGGAAGGTTATTGAGTCACCAGACACGACAAACTGCGCAGGGAGAACATCAGAAAGATAATAGGTACCACATCATACATCAAATGTATTAGAGAAACAACAGATAAAATGATTTGGACATCTTATGAGGATGAACGATCAATTTTCCATAAGAGATTATAATAAGATAGAATCAGGATACAGAGCCAAGGACAGACCTAGGAAAAGATGGATAGACACATCAAGACCATTCTGAATAGACATGACTACACCTCAACCAGAACAACACACCTGGGTCTGGAACGCAGACTACATCTCCTTCACAAACCCCAACGCTCAACGATAAGTGTTGAAGCTACGACAACACCACCTGGTGAAAGACAATAGACAATATTGACAGAGAGATGTGGAGGAAAATTATCACCTGCGCTGCGTATCATGGCACTTAGATTGACTGAGTGCTTGATTTATCTCTCAGATCTGTCTGGTAGCAACTTTATCTTTCTTTAATTAATGTGACCGGTCATACGTCCTGATATAACTAAACAGGACCCACTTTCGTGATTAAAAGGGGCTTGTCCCGTCAACACCAGGCTCTAATCTTGAAGCCACTAACTTGGTTGATTTACTCTTTCCTATCTCCGCAAATTAAGTTCCTGGTTTGAGATTGAAACGAATTTTATCATCATAGAAAAGAAAATACAAGTACATCGAATTACACTTTCTTTTATACATTTTATTCTATATATAACTTTCAGTTCGTGGTGGCATAACTACCTGAACCACAACCTACATTATTGCTGATGGTCGAAGGCTCTGATATAAGGACTAACACCCTATGTTGAAAAAAAAATGAATTATATGACAATAAATAGCGCCATTTATCAAAAATCTTATGAAGGGTATGACGCAGTAAAAAAACGCAATGCGTGGATTATGGTTTATAACTTGGTTGCGATATATACCATTTTCAGTCTAACACATACCTGGTTTTAACGTGGCTTTTAGGTAACTGACCAATGTGATGGAGATTTCAAATCCACTTCAAACCCCTTTGTTACCTCTTACCAATTGTATGACAGATTACATTGTTGCTATTCTTTGCTCAATGGAAAAGCTAGGATTCTAGTATGTTTCCCAATCCAGCCTAGCTCACTATGGATCTCCGAGTCTAATTGTGTACACAACACCGACTACTCACCGGGCAACAATTTTGGCTGTTCGGCTGAACTACGTGTAGCTACTCAGCAAAAGTTTCCTTCCCTACTGTACATATCCCTATTGGTGAAGAAGTCGGATGATAATATTAACGAAACTCAGAAATTGGATGTGTCAGGAAATGGGCGCAAATAAAATCGACTCGCAACACATTTTCGTTCTCTTGACAAAATCCTGCTGATAATCTAGTAGGTTCATTGTCCTGCTATAAGAGATATCGGGTGGATGTTTGATAACGAACACAAACAAAATAAAAATAAAAATCATTTACGAAAACGGATTTGAATGCTGGAGTTGTAAAAGCCACGCGTTGATGGCGTATAGAATTGACTCGGAAAGCAAGGGCAAACTTATGATTACGATTTCAAACTCGTCAAAAAACGGTTGTTTGGGCAGCAGTGGCCACCATTTAAAGAAACAAATACGTTAATTATTTAACGAAACGAAATATCGAGAACGACTTACTTCATAGTACACAAGACTACTGGCAGATCCAGCGAACCGCCCGCTACACACTGACTCTTGGAGACTCTAGGGGACAGAGGGGAGGGGGCCTCTCAGTGCGCAGCACGCTGACGGATGCAGTCCTAGCGACTTTTTAAAATATTAATTCAGCGAGGTCACGAAACCCGAATGAAAACAAGCATAAAATTAGATTGACATCCGACAACGTCTCGTATAATGAACCCAAGAAACTCATTATAACCACAAAGTGTGTAAAATAAGGTGCAAGCTAACAGAATTTGTGAATATAAAACGTCACGGTTTGCATAATCATGGAAGGAAAAATTCTTTTAAAAAATGGAAGAGACAAACCAAGACTAAGAGAACACAAGATATCCGGATCTTTTGAATATGTTACTGAAAGTGGCTGGACAGCTTGTATAGAACCAGGAGTGGCAATGAAGACAATGTTCTGCAGAGGACATGTCACATAGAAGAAGAATTAGTTTCCTCTCATTCGTCCCATTGAAGCATGCGGGCGATCAGATTCCACTTGATTATTCATACAAGCGCCTGGAAGTGATAAACTGTCAGACATAAAGGAAGCCATAAGATTCAAAAAATGTTAGAGCTACAGTGGGTATAATCCCATTGTATTCTTGTAAAGTGATTCAATAATGTATATTCTTCTTCTTCTTAGCAGATTAGCAGGATGTAGTCCGGAGAACGGAATGCGTTGTGTCATGGTTCACATCATTGCTGCGATATCTGCGCCTTTCGGCCTGACACATCCGACTTCAGCATGGCTTTGGGTCACTGACCCTATATGGGATTGGGCAGCCAACTCCATCCCATAACCTCATTAGTCGCCTCTTACGACATGCATGGGAGGTAAATAGTGTTGCTATTCTTTGCTCCCCTTTCGGGCTCCGGCAACACCCGGGCGAATAATGTCTATGATTGTGATGACAAAATTATATTGTCTCAGTATGATGGTATGTGGCACATACTGACACAGTTTAATTTTGAAACCACAGTCGTAAACATTTTTTGTTCAATCACTTTACATAAATGCAAGTAGTGCTGCCTTTTCAAACACTACAGTTGGAGAGTTTTTTAAAACAAATGTGAAGTTCGACAAGGATGTATAATGTCTCCAGTGCTTTTCAACATATACCTAAACACAACATACAGGAGACACTACTTGTTTACAACACGTCTATATCGATCTCACGTCAACCTATTTGCAGCTTCGTTTTGGATGACGATATTGATCTTATTGCTGGATAAGAACAAGAATTACAAGCGTTAATAGAAAGTTGGAAACAGTTACCAGAAAATAAAGAATGGAAATCAACAAAGACAAGACCAAGATGTTGGTTAACTGCAGAGACACTAAAGAATAGACCAACCACATGATGAATGGATATAAGCTTGAGGAAGTAAATACTTTCAAATAATTCGGATCTAGCATATGCAACGATGGAAAATGCAAAGCAAAATTCAAAATAATGCAGGAGATGGCTTATCGTGTATGTAAAGGCTAACGGTGATTTGAAAAAGCAAAATCTGTGTTGGAGTGAAATCCAAACTGTATAGGTCACTGGTGCTTTCTGTTGTGCTGTATGGTTGTGAGAGTTGAACACTCACTGCGGACACAGAGAGACGATTATAGGCTTCCGGGTACAAATGCTACAGACGGATTCTACGAATTTCCTATAGAGAGCATAAGACAAATTTGTACGTAAGAAATAAAACAGAGATGTATGCCGGTATTCAAGAACCATTTTTTTCAATAGTGAAAAGACGAAAACTAGCATGTTTTGGATATGTTTGTAGACATGATTTCTTGTCAAAATTAATACTGCAGGAAACCGTCGAGAAGCAGAGGATGGCAAATAAAGATATGGATAGACTATCTATCTATTCTTTAAACCCTTTTTCTACCTTCCAGCGTCTGGGGAGGAGAGTTTTCTGGAGATAGCCCTCGTGTGTGCTGGGTATATTGTGGAATTTATCACCTCTTTTATTTCGGTGGTCCATCGCTTTCGTGATTGAAGTCTAGGTCTGCTTTCACTGCATCTGTGTAGCATAGCTTGCTGTGGTATGCGGTCTGATAGTAGTCTGCTGATGTGTGAAAACTATTTGATCTCTTGTCTCTTAATATATTCCAAGATTGGGGTGGTGTCGGTTCTTTGTCTAATGTCCTCATTCCTCACTCTCTCTTAGCGATATTCCTAAGATGCTGCGTAAGATTGCCATTTCAGCTGTCATAAATTTACGTTTGTCTTGTGTTTTCGTTTTCCATGTTTAGCATTGGTAACACAGCTTTGGCATAATAATTATTTTTAATAATGTTATTTTGGTGTTTAAATCTACATTTTTGTTTCTGAAGATTTCCATTTGCCCTAGTGCTTGGTATGCTTTACTACGTTTATTGTGTATTTCGTTGCTGCTCTTGCCGTCTGTTGTTATATATATATATATATATATATATATATATATATATATATATATATATATATATATATATATATATATATATATATATATATATATATATATATATATATAACGTAACATACTCGTATTTCACTAAACCAGTTGAAGATGGAATAGTGGCCCACAGAGACAGAAAACCACAGAAAAATATATAAAAACTTGAGGGGTTTTCAAATATAGCAATATTTACCAAGAAAACCTTACTTGCTGTATAAACTGTGAACTAGAAGAAGAAGAAGAAGAAGACGAGATTTATGTGATTTTAAGTAGTTTTGTCGCTTAAACGTCTTTGGAATGAAATTATCAATACACAGAGCTTACATAAATCTATTTTGGAGATATATATGTGTATTTAATGCCCTCTAATTACGGTATCCGAGAACAACTCTGACAGACCTTACAAATATCAAACCTTCTCGATGGAAATGATGCCCTCAGAGGTCAGCTTTGGATGCAGGAAGGCTAAATCCAAACACGCAATTCCTTACTAGGAAGACGTCACATGATTAAACCACCATGAAATATATGAAATCTCAGATCATGAAGAACTGGTCGAACTCTAGACTTGCGTATTCACAAAGGACGTGCGTCTGAGACTTTTTATAGAAAAAAATCCGGGGAAAAGCTCCTCGACCGTAAGCTCAGTAATTGAGAAGAATGAAGGCTACTGTAACGAGAGTGAAATATAAAGCAGCCAATTTTAGCTGTCTGTGATTTGAAATCTGATTTGAGAAATACTGCTAGCACTTGGATCAATGAAAGAGCATAAAATAAGATGTTCGAGTTTGTCACAGGTTTCTTGCAGTGATAAATATCGTTTCATTCTTTCTTCTTCTTCTTCTTCTTCTTCTTCTTCTTCTTCTTCTATGTTCATTCTCAAACTCCCGCCTGTTAGTGAGATCGTGAGAAAAATGAAAATACAATTATGATCTTTAATATTTTTTTGCGTAAGATCAGGTTAGGTCATTTAATTTGTATCCATTTAATTTGTATCCATTGAGTGGTACAAATCGATCATTTCAACCACGAACCGGAGTCCAAATTTTGTTATATCAGAGCTTTTGAGCATAAAAGATAATGGAGATTGTGATTCCGTGAACCACGACGTCTAAGGTATTTAACTGAAATCTGTGAGTGGAAGATAGTTTCCTATGTCGATGTCAACCGCGGGAAGTTGCATATATGGAACAATCTAAAAGCAGTGGAAACTAATTTAACGTACATGTGTGGTAGAAAATTACTACATCCTGCCTTTGTGTTGCTGGGGCCCAAAGGGGAGTAAAGAAAAGTGACACTGATACCTGTGCGATCTGAAGAAGAAGCTGAGGTATCTAAGGAGATTTAGAGAGGAGTTGACTGTTCCATCCCATATAGGGTCAGTGACAGAAGCCATGCTGAAGCCGGATGTGTCACGCTTATAAGAGAACATATCGCAGATAAGCTGTAAATCATGATAAGAAATATTCAGATCTTTGGATTGCTTTCTGATCATCTACAGAAGTTTGAGATTGAAAGACAAGAAGAGTTAAAGACAAAATATGGTTGGACAATCCTTACGTCTTCAATAGAATTTTGCAAATTGTTTCCAAAGTTGGGATGTCATGTTGTTACGAACCAAATCACCGCCTGCAAAAATACTTCTCTATGGTTAGTTGCAGAAGGTGACCAAAAGAAGCGCTCCAATGACTCATTAAAGAACTCACTTCTTCTTCTTCTGCGTTCGTTCTCAAACTCTTCAGATTAGCATGATGTAGTCCGGAGAACGGAATGAGTTGTGTCATGGTTTACAGCATTGCTGCGATATCTGCGCCTTTCGGCCTGACACATCCGTCATCATCATAGCTTTTGGTCACTGACCTTATGATGGGACTGATGAGACAGCCAACTCCATCTCATAACCTCCTTAGTCGCCTTTTACGAAATGCGTGGAGGGTAAACAGTGTTGCTATTCTTTGCTCCCCTTTTGGTCCCCGGAAACACACGGGCGAAAGAACTCACTGAAAGCATTTGAACTAGACCACGATACACGGTAAGAACTTGAACATGGCGCTCCACAGTAAAAAGAAATGCACATCTTGTGAAAAATGTATAAATGCAGAAACTCAACAGATGATGAGAGTAACTAGAAATTAACGAGTAGATCGAAACCCATCTATAGTGGTCATCCCATTCCCAAACTGTCCAAGGACATTTGTGGCCACAATAAGTTTTAGTAGCATCTAAGAGATTATAGTCAAGGATATAACTCTAACTGCATTCAATAGTGAATGTAACAAATGGTCACATCACTTGTGATAGACGAACAACAACAACAACAACAACAACAACAACAATAACAACAACAACAACAACAACAACAACAACAGTAACAACTAATCACAATAATTTTTATTAGGAATATGAAGAGGAGCAAGAAACAACACTGTACACTGCAGTGCAGCGACTAAGAAGCTTTTGGGGTGGAGTTGGATTTCTCACCACGTAAAACAAAGTAACCCAAAATCCAAGCGGAAGTCGGATGAATCTGGTAAAAAAGAGCCAGTACAATATCCTATCTGGAAAAACA
Source organism: Meghimatium bilineatum (assembly GCA_034231615.1). Classification (NCBI taxonomy): domain Eukaryota; kingdom Metazoa; phylum Mollusca; class Gastropoda; order Stylommatophora; family Philomycidae; genus Meghimatium; species Meghimatium bilineatum. Next base: position 42,637,420 of record CM067319.1, read on the forward strand.
AACGTTAGATGCATATCTTAGTATTCTGTCCCGTTCCTGTTCTCAAACTCCCACCGAATCTCTCTTCTTGCGGGACAATTGTACTATTAGATTTTTCCAGCAGGATGAACGGACTTCCAGAGAACGTAAGTGCGCTGGGTCACCGTTTTATATCCGCCAATGGCACCCGACATCCTACTTCGGTGTTATCATTCGGTGTACATCCTATTGATAACATTGCAATCAATCCATAATTTTTGGTGTTGTGATTTTATATGCAATATCATTGCGTTCAGTAGCTCGCTATTGCTTTCTTAACGGTCCTATTGCACAGTTGCCTTTGGTGGGTTTGAATCTGGTACCTTGGCTGTACAAGACGATCCATATACCACCCAGCCACAGGGTAAAATCACAGAACTGTAAACAATGACAAAACACACTTTGTTCTCCGTTGTACATACTGCTAACCAGGGCCGGATTTAGACTTGATAGTGCACTAAGCTATTTGAGGTATGGGGGTCCTAATCTATTTGATGTATGGGGCCCTTTAACGATTAAGAATATATAGATAGTAAAATAAATAAAAATTTAGGGCCCCCAAATAAGTGGGGGCCCTAAGCTATAGCTAGATTAGCTTATAGGTAAATCCGGCAATACTGCTAACCTCCAGAAATTTGAGAACGAAAGAAGAACAAGTACAGGATATGCTGCCAACAACAGAGTCAAGGCATGTTTTCAGACCATGAAGAGCAGTAAGGAATGGAGGAGGTGGAATTTTTATAAGACTCAATGATGGGAAGACAATATCAAAAGCTTTTTCAACCGGGAAATACTCCTCTAATTTTAGAGCAGAAGCGGTTGCACTCCATCAAGCACTGAAAGCCTTCACTGAACCAGGACTGCCAAGACCAAAGAAGATAGCCATATTCACAGATATCAGATCCCTACTGGAATCAATCCAGAGCAGCAGAATCGAAAGCCTTCTATACAACATCAGACATGAGCTAAGACAGATCCTAGAATCAACAGCTATTGCCCTTCAGTGTATACCATCACACTGTGGAATCATGGGAAATGAGAAAGCGGATGCTCTGTCAAAGGCAGGAAGCGAAATGGAGCAACACAGACACCCACTGTCTTACGGAGAAGTAAAAACAATAATCCGCAACACATACACAGAAAAGTGGAAGAAAGAAATGGAAGGGGAATACGAACATGATGCAATACATCTCCTCCAAAGATATCAACAGACCACAATATTTCGCCTTAGAACAGGCCACTGCAGACTGTTGGGTCACCTTTATCGATTAAGGATTTCATACACAGATGAATGTCCATGTGGATCCGGAACCCTGACTCCAGAACACATACTTCAGGACTGCCCAACATACAAAGAGCAGAGACAGCAGACCTGGCCAGAGGATACAGACTTAAGGCAAAAGCTATGGGGCAGCCGCTCTGACCTGGAGAAGACAGTTGACTTCGTCTTGACGACAGGCCTGACGGTATAGCATGACCACACGCTGAACGCAGAAGAAGAAGACCATGAAGAGTGTCTGTATGCGCTTCAATTCCCAACACTTATTAAGTTTACAATAGAAAAATAAATCCATTCATTAGTGGCATTATTATATCTAAAATGAATCACTGAATATCTTCTTCGTTCATTCTCAAACTCCTTCAGATTAGCAGGATGTAGTCCGGAGAATAGATAACGTTGTGTTACGATTTACAGTTTAGCTGTGACACATCTTTCGGCATGTCTACGTAGAATACTCGGAGTGTCATTAAGAGATAGAATTAGAAACGATAACATCAGACAGATAACCAAAACAATACTGGTATTGGAACACATCAAGTGGTTTTCACACACTTCCAGACTGCCAACAGATGGCTATGACACAAAGACATAACGGCTATAAAGCCAGAGACAGGCCATGTAAAAGATGGATCACAGAAATCAAAGTAGCCACAGGAACAAGCTTACAAACAGCACATAAGAAGACCATCTCCAGAGAACTCTTCCACCCATGACGCAGCAAGGAAAAAAATGGCCACAGCGTATAGATAGATAGACATCTTTCGGCCTGAAACATCTGACTTCAGCATATTTTTAAGTTAGTTCTTGAAGCGTTTCGTCTGACCTTCACTTGGAGGTTTACGTGCACAAAGTTCATGGTAGAGAAGTCTCTGTGTAATACGTATATAGGGCGTATGGTTGGTTGCTGATCCAGCGGTCTATGGGCTCATACCCTTTGACCCAATGCCATTACACGTATATAAGACGTATATAGGAAGTATAAAAGACGTATATAAGACGTGAATTTGATAAGAATATCAACAGAAAGAACACAATTAGAGTTCAAAGAATCAAGTATTAAGTGTCATAAAGTTAACAGAAAGAACTTCTTCTTCTGCGTTCGTTCTCAAACTCTTGTTGGATTAGCAGAATGTAGTCTAAATAAAGGAGTGGGTTGAGTGATACAGCAAGCTGCGATATCTGCGGATTTCGACTCACCGGACTTCAGTATTGCTTCTGAGTCAATTTTAGCCTATATTGACCCGGTATATCCAACTCCTCCTCACAACATCCTTAATCGCTTCTTACAACAAGCATGAAATATAAACAGTGTTGCTATTTTTCGTTCCCCTGTGAGACAGTTACACAAAAACTGAATGAACGGAGACGAAGTTAGAGTAGAAAGGTTATGGCAAAGTCCCCTCTAGATTGGAAGACTACCTTACACATGGAATTGCACCTTACAGAATTCAGAAAAAACTGTTGTCTAAGACTTTCAACAGGTCTGGAAATGTTCTCCATCTAAAAACATGTGAGAGAAGGTAATAGTATGAAGATGAAAGTGAAAGAAAAATATTAGTCTAAAACTGAAAGTGAAACGGGAGTATATGTCTGAAGATTAAAGCTAAAGGGAAGTATTAGTCTGAATGTAAAGGGAAAGGGAAGTAATAGACTGAAGCTGAAAGCGATAGGGAAGTATTATTAGTAGGAACAAATAATATAGTTTGGACATATTAAAAGTCTGGACAACTCGCTGAAGACCTTACTTGAAGGTAGAGTAGGAGGGATAGCAGGAAGTTGACAGATACAAGTGGGAGGGAAACATCACGACATGCACAGGGTACAGTCTAGCACAGTGCACAGCAATGACAATAGACATAATATGCTTTAGGTATGTTGCAGCTAACCATCGATGCCTTGACGGCACATGATGGTAATTATGAGACTATGCACATATGTGTGTGTGTGTAGTGATAAATGAGACTATGCGCCGATGTGTCTGCAGTGATAAAAGAGACTATGCACCGATGTGTCTAGAGTGATAAAAGAGACTATGCGCAGATGTGTCTGGAGTAATAAAATAAAAGAAACTATGCGCCGATGTGTCTAGAGTGATAAAAGGGAATATGCACCAATGTGTCTGCAGTGATAAAAGAGACTATGCACCGATGTGTCTGCAGTGATAAAAGAGACTATGCACCGATGTGTCTGCAGTGATAAAAGAGACTATGCACCGATGTGTCTAGAGTGATAAAAGAGACAATGCACCAATGTGTCTAGAGTGATAAAAGAAACAATGCACCGATGTGTCTAGAGTGTTAAAAGAGACTATGCACCGATGTGTCTAGAGTGTTAAAAGAGACTATGCACCGATGTGTCTAGAGTGTTAAAAGAGACTATGCGCCGATGTGTCTAGAGTGATAAAAGGGAATATGCACAAATGTGTCTGCAGTGATAAAAGAGACTATGCACCGATGTGTCTAGAGTGTTAAAAGAAACTATGCACCGATGTGTCTGCAGTGATAAAAGAGACTGCACCGATGTGTCTGCAGTGATAAAAGAGACTAAGCGCCAATGTGTCTGCAGTGATAAAAGAAACATGCACCGATGTGTCTGCAGTGATAAAAGAGACTATGCACAGATGTGTCTGCAGTGTTAAAAGAGACATGTCACCAATGTGTCTGCAGTGATAAAAGAGACTATGCACAGATGTGTCTGCAGTGATAAAATAGACTTGTCACCGATGTGTCTACAGTGATAAAAGAGACTGCACCGATGTGTCTGCAGTGATAAAAGAGACTACGCACAGATGTGTCTGCAGTGATAAAAGAGACTTGGCACCGATGTGTCTAGAGTGATAAAAGAGACTATGCACCGATGTGTCTGTAGTGATAAAAGAGACTATGCGCCGATGTGTCTGCAGTGATAAAAGAGACTACGCACAGATGTGTCTGCAGTGATAAAAGAGACTTGGCACCGATGTGTCTAGAGTGATAAAAGAGACTATGCACCAATGTGTCTAGAGTGTTAAAAGAGACTATGCGCCGATGTGTCTAGAGTGATAAAAGGGAATATGCACAAATGTGTCTGCAGTGATAAAAGAGACTATGCACCGATGTGTCTAGAGTGTTAAAAGAAACTATGCACCGATGTGTCTGCAGTGATAAAAGAGACTGCACCGATGTGTCTGCAGTGATAAAAGAGACTAAGCGCCAATGTGTCTGCAGTGATAAAAGAAACATGCACCGATGTGTCTGCAGTGATAAAAGAGACTATGCACAGATGTGTCTGCAGTGTTAAAAGAGACATGTCACCAATGTGTCTGCAGTGATAAAAGAGACTATGCACAGATGTGTCTGCAGTGATAAAATAGACTTGTCACCGATGTGTCTACAGTGATAAAAGAGACTGCACCGATGTGTCTGCAGTGATAAAAGAGACTACGCACAGATGTGTCTGCAGTGATAAAAGAGACTTGGCACCGATGTGTCTAGAGTGATAAAAGAGACTATGCACCGATGTGTCTGTAGTGATAAAAGAGACTATGCGCCGATGTGTCTGCAGTGATAAAAGAGACTACGCACAGATGTGTCTGCAGTGATAAAAGAGACTTGGCACCGATGTGTCTAGAGTGATAAAAGAGACTATGCACCGATGTGTCTGTAGTGATAAAAGAGACTATGCGCCGATGTGTCTGCAGTGATAAAAGAGACTATGCATCGATGTGTCTGCAGTGATAAAAGAGACTATGCATCGATGTGTCTGCAGTGATAAAAGAGAATATGCACCGATGTGTCTGTAGTGATAAAAGAGACTATGCACCGATGTGTCTGGAGTAATAAAATAAAAGAGACTATGCATCGATGTGTCTGTAGTGATAAAAGAGACTATGCACCGATGTGTCTGGAGTAATAAAATAAAAGAGACTTTGCACCGATGTGTCTGTAGTGATAAAAGAGACTATGCACAGATGTGTCTAGAGTGATAAAAGAGACTATGCGCAGATGTGTCTAGAGTGATAAAAGAGACTATGCACCGATGTGTCTGTAGTGATAAAAGAGACTATGCGCCGATGTGTCTAGAGTGATAAAAGAGACTATGCACCGATGTGTCTGTAGTGATAAAAGAGACTATGCATCGATGTGTCTAGAGTGATAAAAGAGACTATGCATCGATGTGTCTGCAGTGATAAAAGAGACTTTGCACCGATGTGTCTGTAGTGATAAAAGAGACTATGCACCGATGTGTCTGGAGTAATAAAATAAAAGAGACTATGCACCGATGTGTCTGCAGTGATAAAAGAGACTATGCACCGATGTGTCTGGAGTAATAAAATAAAAGAGACTATGCACCGATGAGTCTGCAGTGATAAAAGAGACTATGCATCGATGTGTCTGCAGTGATAAAAGAGACTATGCACCAATGTGTCTGCAGTGATAAAAGAGACTATGCACCAATGTGTCTGCAGTGATAAAAAAGACTATGCACCAATGTGTCTGCAGTGATAAAAGAGACTATGCACCAATGTGTCTGCAGTGATAAAAGAGACTATGCACCAATGTGTCTGCAGTGATAAAAGAGACTATGCACCAATGTGTCTGCAGTGATAAAAGAGACTATGCACCGATGTGTCTGCAGTGATAAAAGAGACTATGCACCAATGTGTCTGCAGTGATAAAAGAGACTATGCACCGATGTGTCTGGAGTAATAAAATAAAAGAGACTATGCACCGATGAGTCTGCAGTGATAAAAGAGACTATGCACCTATGTGTCTGCAGTGATAAAAGAGACTATGCACCAATGTGTCTGCAGTGATAAAAGAGACTATGCACCAATGTGTCTGCAGTGATAAAAAAGACTATGCACCAATGTGTCTGCAGTGATAAAAGAGACTATGCACCAATGTGTCTGCAGTGATAAAAGAGACTATGCACCGATGTGTCTGCAGTGATAAAAGAGACTATGCACCAATGTGTCTGCAGTGATAAAAGAGACTATGCACCAATGTGTCTGCAGTGATAAAAGAGTCTATGCACCAATGTGTCTGCAGTGATAAAAGAGACTATGCACCAATGTTTCTGCAGTGATAAAAGAGACTATGCACCGATGTGTCTGCAGTGATAAAAGAGACTATGCACCAATGTGTCTGCAGTGATAAAAGAGACTATGCACCGATGTGTCTGGAGTAATAAAATAAAAGAGACTATGCACCGATGAGTCTGCAGTGATAAAAGAGACTATGCACCGATGTGTCTGCAGTGATAAAAGAGACTATGCACCAATGTGTCTGCAGTGATAAAAAAGACTATGCACCAATGTGTCTGCAGTGATAAAAGAGACTATGCACCAATGTGTCTGCAGTGATAAAAGAGACTATGCACAATGTGTCTGCAGTGATAAAAGAGACTATGCACCAATGTGTCTGCAGTGATAAAAGAGACTATGCATCGATGTGTCTGCAGTGATAAAAGAGACTTTGCACCGATGTGTCTGTAGTGATAAAAGAGACTATGCACCGATGTGTCTGGAGTAATAAAATAAAAGAGACTGCGCTGATGTCTCAGGAGTAATAAAATAAAAGAGACTATGCACCTATATGTCTGCACTGATAAAAGAGACTATGCACCTATTTTTCAGGTGTAGGCTTAAATCATGACGTAAATACAGAAATACTTGTTAAGATTATAGTAACATCTACAAAAACAGGTAAATTCACGTTAAGGCGTGTCCGTTTTCACCTATTATATGTCTCATATGTAAACACAGGTATTGCCTCAAACTTAATAAAGTATTGCTATCTGCTCTGTGATGACATTCTGTGACCTTCTGTCTGACAAACACAACGTACAATGAACAAGTGTTATTACCTGGATTAACTATCCGTAGGTGAAACATGCCCTATTTATATATCGTGAATCATGTTTTTTTTAACCCATCAGATCCTGCCCTTGTTTACGTAATTCTTCTGTTATTCAATGGAGTACAATATATTAAAGAAATAAATCCTCGCCGATGTTAGATATGTCGGCAATGTCACAAATAAAACGGCAACACATGGCATTTCCGTTCTCTGGACTTCATCTTGCTCGAAATCTAGTAAGCCTATTGTCTTGCTATAAGAATATGCGGTGGGAGTATAGGAAGGAAAATACAAAAAACATATGTTAATTAAAAGTTGTACGTAGATCAAATACAATATATATATATCCCGACTGAAATCAAAAGGCAAATCATAAATTCAATCTTCATACCAACGTTGTGTTGTCAAACATGAACATTAACTAAATTTTGAAACACACAATTATCCCGACTGAAATGAGAAAGAAAATTATGAATTCAACGTTTGTGCTGTCAATGTCATACGGGGGGCAGTAACTAAAAAAACAAAAACAATACTTGACCATTTTGGAGATGCGGTTACTCAAGTACGGAAATTCCCGTTTACTCAAGTTGCAAGGCGATTCGGTGCCGTTAGAATGGATCTGGTTGAATTACCGTTAGTCTCAAGAATTCATGATGGTTTCTATACCCAAGTTCGTAGATACTACTTTGCCTAAACATGATGATGATGTTGATTAAATAATCACGCAATCCATGAGCAGGTAGCTCTTAACAGCCTATAGCCTCTCTGACAAAAGAATAGGTCCTCATCAGTTGAGTAATCGAGGTGACAATCAAACGCTTAGAATTTGCTGGTCAGCCCATTCCCCAACTTTCCTTAGTCGGCTTCATGGGTGTGCCTAAAAAGAAGAAAGTGGCCATATTCTTTGCATCAATGGCCATCAATACAGGTCCAATGTTGCCATGCGCGTGATTTATCTAGAGAAAAATGTATTTTCCAAAAGTGCCTTCCACATCTCTTATGGGTTTAAAAAACAATATTTTATGTGGGTTATCGGCTAAGGGTTTGTGGGTGGGAGGTGGTTGAATCATATAATCACTTTTCCCCATATCTACCGGCTAGTTAATATTCACAGACATATAGATTACAAAATGACTAGCTGCGGGTGTCACAGAGACGGCTGGTTGTTGCCAAAAATATTCGGAGTCTATCTTAAAATATTTATGAAGTCCTTCGTCATGTAGTCCCGCGAAGTGATCTCATACATTGCGTCATTTATCTAGGCTAATGTGATTGATTATTGGTAAATTTCTGTGCATATTGTGTCATCATTCATGTGAATAAAATCGCGGATAGACTAAGATAAGTGACGCTGTGTGAGATCGGCCTGCAAGACCGTGATGTAGAAGCACTTGGTATACACGAGGCTAATACATGTTTCAGCTATGGACGTTTTTCGGACATCCCTGGTGATTATCTATTGAAGCTACGGAGTACGTGCTGTGAGTGGTACTACCGACAAGTGGCGTGCCGACTCATTGAGAGGGACGAAACACATCCGAGGTGGGGTGCAAAGGGAACGCATTGCTCTTGGCGGACCCAGGGTTAGCAGATAACCAAGATCCCAAATGTACATCCTCGCGGTGCACCCTGGTAACAGAAAACAGCAGCTCGAGCTGATTCTGGCCAAATCATTTGGGGATCGTGTCCGAGAATGTGGAGGAAGAAGATGGAAAGAGATTTGACTGCAAAAAGACAGGCAATATCTCCAACACCTCTGTGCCAACACACGCAGCAACACTGTCGACACACAGTGAAGCTAGTAAGTCTGGTTGAAGCATTGGAGGTCGGCCAATGTAGTCGGTACGAAGCAGGCAGATGTCCCAATAAAAATAAAAGCACAGTGTGTACAGTGAAAAATATGCACAATGCTAGAGGGCAGCGTCATGTGCAAAAAGCACGGAAAATGGTTCAATGAAATTGGAACTAAAGCATTGTTTGCTCGAGACAAGTTTCTAGTTACCGGTGATCCCAGCCTGGGCCCAACTCTACTGTCGAGTCTTTCCTATGCCGGAAGCGAACTCGCGGAGAGAAAAGGTTCAGTACCCGATGGGCACAGGCATAGCAGTCCGAGGTGACAAGCACTGTTCAGCCCTAGAACAAAACACAAGTCCCTAACATTCCTAAATATGTGTACAGATTCAGACCTGGACGAGGGGCTCACGAAGTTTGTGATCAACACTTTGTCTAAGAAGACGAACGAGCCCGATCCCAACTCTTCTGTCAAGTTCTTCCTAAACCGGAACCAGGTTTGAGGATGAGAAAAGGTTTAGTACCCGATGAGCACGGGCACAATACGTCTAATTACACGATGCAAGTTCACTGGCTGCGGAACGCCTCGTGCAGGACAGACGTGAAGGACAAACCGTATCGGCACAGAGTCAGTACACATTCACTGTCTGGCGACAGATAGGAAGGCTGTCACAGGCTAGGGTAGCCCACCCGAATTGTCAAGGCATGCCGAAATCGGATGTGCTAGGCCTACAAGGCGCATAACGGTGGCACAACGTAATCACGCTCCCGGCGGAAATCGCACGGATATCCGTGATGGTTACAATGGAGCGAACAAACAAACAAACATACGAGATAACCAGAGTACAATAAATCAATGAAATATCTGTCTTTTGAGCTCCAACTATGCTTGCGATAAAATGTTTTCAATATGAAACACCCTGGCATGTGGATGTGGTGTCACCTTGAGATGTGGTAGCATCATTGTATGTGTCTAGATGATTGTGCTATATCACACTCACTACACTTTTTCTACTATGTTCGTTCTCAAACTCCTGCAATTAGTTAGATGTAGTTCAGAGAACGAAGTGCGTTATGTCATAGTTTACAGCTTTGCTGCAATTTCTACGTCTTTCGGCCTGGTACATCCTATCGGATTTTAGCATGACTTCTGGGTCACTTTAATCCTGTATAAAGCGGGACAGAAAACTTCACCACTCCTTAGTGTTACGACATGCATGGAAGGTAAACAGTGCTGCTATTCTTTGCTTCCTTTCGGACCCCGACAACACACTCGCAACATCTTCCAGCAAAATTTCAGACAAAATTGTTAAAGAACAAGGCATTCTAGAAAGCTTTTTTGATAACCGACTCTTTTTGTGATGCCTTAGTACGACCTTAAGTATCTAGATGACCGTGATATATCTTACTCGTTACGCGATTTTTAAATTCATACAATTAATTTAATAGTTGCTGCCTCTCGCAAATAATTCTTAATCCAAATTTAGTTTGACAAAGCAGTAGCTGCAATAACTGTACAACATGGACAACAATGACATCATATAAACAGAACACTTCCAAACAACGTGTTTACTAACTGGCAATCCTGTATCCCTAGCATCAGGGCGCTGATATTAACCTACGCAATCACCAAACAATACATTCACATACGTCGATTCTAGCTAGTTAATTATATGTACAATTCCATATATAGTTTGTACTTTCAGTTGTTCTAATGTTGTTTATGCTGAAATTTCGCTATTCCTCTCTTGTCTGTTTGTGACACTGACATCTATAGTACACAATTATCGTGAGCCGTGCTGGGTAGTGTAGGCGGTCATCGGTCTCCACAACACTCCATCATTTATATTGTGAATCACTTCCAAAGTTAACGTCTATCATTACATAAACAATCAAACCCGTTTTTGCAAATTTGAAACTAGAAGTGAACCTTGTATCAATCGACTGTAATACTCTGCTACAATTTTATGAAAGATTGTTAATATTTAAATTTAAAACGGCTTTTATGATAGAATAAATTTGTAAGCGTTTATATTGTTTATATAATACACTAAGTGGAAAGTAATAATCAAATTACGAATATTGTCTCAGAATAAGGACGACGATGATTATGGACCTTTTGTGTCTTTACAGACGGTAAGACAAGCAGGTAGTGTAACTACGTTTAACTATGTTTCACACATGACTGTTTCCTGTGTAGATTTTAAACCCCCTTTCAACTTTGTTGATTAATTCCATGGGAAATGCAACGCCAAGAAGCTTTGGGACAAGCAAAACTACAAGAGATGTCTGAAGATGGTTTAATGCATCATCGTCTGCATTAGGCTCTTCCCTCAGTATTTTTTGTACGGGTTGACCACTTTAGCCTAAGGCAGGGATCGGGAACCTTTTTGTCTGAGAGAGCCATGGGCACTACATATTTTGAAAAGTAATTCTGTAGGAGCCATACATTATGTTTAAAACTAAAATTCAAGTAAATGTGTACATTTTGTGTAATTTCAACACTAAATGTACAATAATTATGTCTCTGAATTCTTTTTAATAACATTGTTATGCTGTTGCTAATCAATAATGAGTATTTCTTACCATTAATGCGACCTCTGATGCTGAGCTGCAGTAGACTTTAGCTCATTTGTAGAATGAAATATTGATTTACAATTAATATGCAGATCAAAGGAGTCTAAAGAAACATTTTTTTAAAATATTCGAACAATTGTCTGCGAGCCAGATGCAGCTATCAATAGAGCCACATCTAACTCGCGAGCCATGGGTTCCCGACCCCTGATCTAAGGTATTCCCATGCTAACACATAAGACTGTGAGCGAATAAGTAAGATAGAAAACAAAAGTAAACAATTGAAACAAGACATGGAGCGACAATAATTTTGCACAGGTGATAATTTGTTAGCATATCCTCCAACTTTCCTTAGTCAACTAATTCGATAAGAATCCAATATAAGACAGTGACCATATTCTTTTCACTCTGAACTAGAAGTCCAGGTCCTTGTTGTTTCAGAATGCATATCATTTAAAATATCGACGTTTCGATCACAGAGACTTTATATAAGAAAAAGATAGAAGATCACTACGTGTAAAGGAAATGTAAAGGTAAGTCGACTAATGTCATAGCACACAGTCTTCCCATAAGCTCTTTGACCGCCGAGAGCCTGATCCCTTTCTCGCTACTTCCTTCTAGCTTGGTGAATCATAGAAGTAGTATTTATTTTAATCCATGAATAATAAGTTGACGTGAAAGCATTGTCTGCTGGGCGGTGGGCGAGTGACTTGAAACCCATGGCACCCAAAACTGTTGTCATTAACTCCGTAGAAAATAATATCTTATCTATATTCCTCTTTTTAACTAATTCTCTCAGTTCTGTCAATGTCCAGCACATCCCACGTAAACGTCTAACAAAATCATTTCCTCAGGTGTTAATCGGCATTCTTTTTATTTCTTTCCCTGGGGATTCCAGAGCAATGCCAGTCTCGTTATGTTGCAGTGATGTCGCTAAGCTTTCTGTCTCTCTCTTTTTGTTTCTCTCTCTCTCTCTTTTAATTCCTCTTTTCTCTCTCTCTCTCTCTCTCTTTATTTCACTCTTTCTCGATACTTTTTTCTATGACATTCTCTTTCACTCTATCATTATTTATCTTTCCGAATATTTCTCTCTTTACTTCTCTATCTCTTTCTTGCTCTGTCTCGATCACCCTCTATCTCTATCTTTCTCTATCTTTCTCTCGCTGTTTCTTTCACTGTGGCTTTATCCCTGTATCAAGTTATCAGTGGTTCGAGGGCACACTAAAACGTCAATGATAAATGTATCAAGTTATCAGTGGTTCCAGAACACACTGAAACTTTATTGATAAATAAATCAAGTTATCATTGGTCCCAGGGCGCACTAAAACTTCAATGATAAATGTATCAAGTTATCAGTGGTCCCAGGGCACACTGAAACTTCAATGATAAATGTATCACGTTATCAGTGGTCCGAGGGCACACTGAAACGTCAATGATGTAGTATGTTGCTAAGAAGCAATGACATGACTTATCAAATAGTAGCTAGGGATTTATGAATCAGCCAAAAGTTTCTATATCAGTCGGATGGGGACCTATGACAATTTCGTTTCACTGTTCCTTATTGGTTCGTGTTGATAGAAGATGTGTGTGTGTGTGTGTGTGCGTGCATATGTGTGTGTTTGTGTGTCGCAGTGTGCAACAATGCTGCAATATCTAAAGCTTTATATAATAAAATGACAGTTTTGTAAATATGTTTGCATTCCTTTTACGATCACCACATACCTAGACTGCAGAAAGCAGCGAAACAAGGCAAGGGGCGAAGAGTGCGGGTGTCCACGTTGCGAAGCCATAATATATATATGTCGCTTGTGTTCTGCAACACTGCGCATCACTCCCAGGTCCTGTATTATGGACATAGATATGGAAAAAGAAATACACCCTATATCTTTCAACAGATCCAACTCCATGATTGCATTCAAAATATCAGTACGACCATTAAACTGATACTAGTCACTCTGGCTGTCTGCACTTTTATTTCCCTCAGCACCCACATACTCAGGAACAAAAATGAAGATAACTCTCTTCAGCACAGATTTCCTCATCGACTCAACCCACAATCCGAGCACACATCCCGACTGAATCTTTCCAAGCATACTCATACAAGGCACTATTCACGTTTCGAAGCCGCTTGCGATTGGTAAATGTAATTCACTACAATCAATCAGTTTAACCTGTTGTCTATGAGTCAGCAAGGTATTTCGTTTGTGTCATTGAATCATCCATTTTTTAGGTAGTGATGTCACGTGTCATTAGTACTTTAAGACAATATTGATTGACGCGAGTCCTTCGTTTAATATACAGCCCCCCCCCCCTGAAAATAATCGATTATATCAGTTAAAAATTAGTTTTTTTTAGGGATTTCCTTTGCATACCTTGTGCCAACAACAAATGGAACTTATGGGAAAAATCAAATTTCATTTTTTCCGGGATTTCATTGTTTATTTGGCATGTGAAAAAAAATTGGTAGCATATCCTATCCAGGACGTAGCTATCAACCCATCATGTGTTGGCTGTGGTGATTTTCTAGGCAATATAAATACGTTCAGTAGGTTGCCATTGCTTTCTGAACGGTCCGGATGCACAATTGCCTGTGGTGAGGAACGAACTCGGTACCTTTGTCGTCACAGACGCGCTCTGTACCACTTCGCCACAGAGCCGGACAATGTGAAACAGAAGTTAACTGGCATGTGAAACAGAAGTTAAAAAGAGAATGTGTATGTGTATGTATCAAAGTACATGCAATGACAAGAAGAAAATATTTACCTCTAAATAAATTGTAAACAAACAAAAACTTTGAATTATAGAATGCTACATATATTTTATATCAATGTATGGCTCAGAAACACGACATTGAACAAACAACTAAAATACAGAATTGATGCCTTTGAGATGTCAACATACAGAAGAATAGGGAGAGAAGAAAACAAAGAGGTTCTAACAGCATGTTTTATATTTTTTTTAAACTATTAACGGAAATAAAGATTACGCAAAAAAAAAGAATTTTCGACATATTAAAACACGTGACATCTTTTTAAAAACCTTTTTTGAGGTTAAAGTTGAGTGGAGGGTAGCAAGAGGTAGGCAGAGATACAGGTGGGAGAGAAACATCACGAGATGGACAGGTTACTGTCTAGCAGAGTGCACAACTAAGGCAAAAGACTGGGGATGTTGGAGGTCCGTTTCAGCCAATCTTCGTTGCGCAGACGGCACTTGATTGATGATGATTTTATGTTGACAGCAAATGAGACTCACGGGAAGAGCAAAATAGCGACATATTTGAAGAATGACACCAATGTTCCTACACGACTGTATAACTGACAAGGCACTCGCATGAAGATTGATAAGAAATCTATTTTTATCCTAGTGTGTCAGGTGATTTTGACCTGCCTAGCCCAGAGCTGACGCTGTTTTGAGTTCTATTTAATTAAGTACACAATATACCAATAATAGCAGCAAAAACAGATGACGTTTCGATTACAACGTTTTTATACGGACAAAATAAACAATACTGCGGAAAAGATACAAAGTATGACACGAAGAAATAATACAAACTAAAGTAGATAATGAAGGATAGTGGACAATGGAAGAGAAAGAAGAAGGAAAACATGAAGAAGATAAGAAGAAAAAAAGCACATAGAAAAGCAAAAGAGCGAGTATGGTTGTTTTTTTTTTAGAACTCCGGGAATTACAAACAATTAGCTCTTACTTCATATGTGCAATGAGGATGTTTATGAGCTTTCTTTAATCCATAGGAGGCTTCGAGCGAGTACGATAAAAGAAAACATATTCACCGGAAGTCGGATGTGTAAGTACGAAAGGCGCGGATATCGTAGCACAGCTGTAAAGCAATTATACACAAAGTTTCGTTCGCCGAACTAGATATTGCTAATCTGCAGGAGTTTTAGAATGAAAGACGACGAATAAATTGGGATTCAAAACAAAATTTACTTATCTGAATAGATTAGAAAAATGTACGAGTATTTCTATTTTAGAAACTAAATAGAATAGAACTGCACAGGGAAAGTAAGGTAGAATCAAGTGATCATACCAATTGGTCATACCATTTGGCTGTACTTTGATGAATCCGTGCTTTTCATTGGCATGCGAATAAAAACGCAAAGTATTCGCAAAGTGTACAATGAAAAAAATCTAGTCAAGAACAATTACAGTCAGAATTTTTTCCTGATATGCTGTGCAGAACCAGTTAGAAGAAATATTTACCAGCAATGATCAAATACGTGCATAAATCCATGCCCTACTTCAAAATATATGCCCTGCTCTGGAGTCACTCATCTCGGCTGATGAGATTGGCCATTGATAATTTTAAGTATACTTTAGGTCGCCAGCCAATGAAAATCACGAAAAAGTTGAACCAGCCAAGATAAGTGTTACTGTACGAGATCAGCACTCAGAAGGTATATTAGTTAGTCAGTTTGTTCCTTTCGTGCCGCAAGCAACACATAGGGCAGAGGTTTTGGTTCTCCATATGATGCGGTCTGCTGCCTGCAGCTTTAGTTCATTGATGGTCTTACAGCCTATTAATAACCCCTTTTTTAAGAATGGTGTCTTAAGGGCTGTGTTAGGTCTTTTTCTTTTACCCTCAGGTGACCACATAAGGGCTTGTTGGTTTATTCTGTTTACATCTAGTCGTAAAACTTGACCACGGTATTTCCATCTTCGTTTTCTTATGATGTTTGAAACATACTCTTGGTGTGTTTTGTCTCTTAGATCACTATCTGTGACGAAGTCGCTCCATTTTATGTTCATCAGTTTGCGTAGACATTTGTTTTCAAAGATGTATATTCTGGAGGAAATCTTGACAAATTAAAGTGATAGAACTGTAAACTATTTCCATGTAATGCCTATTTACAAGTAACTTTTAGTGTGATGTGAAATATCTCGTAGCATATCCATGCATATAGAGATTTATGATTGAAGCAACGCAGTCACGTAGGATATGTTCTCAACAGTAGATATATTATTGAAGTCATGGTGGTCACGAAGATGTGTGGACAAAAGTAGATATGTATATGAATCCGTGAAGGTCACATTGGATGGGTGGTTAGAAACTAGATCATTGATTGAAGCTATGCGGTCAAATAGGATGTGTGGCCACAAGTAGATTTATGATTGAAGCCATGCAGCCACGTGGAATGTGATAAAAAGTAGATATGTGATTCAAACCATTCAATCACAAAAGATGTGTGGTCAAAAGTAGATCCTTGATTGAAGACATTTAGTCACATAGGATTTGTGATAAAAAGTAGATCATTGGTTGTAGCCATGAGGTCACGTATGATATGTGATCACGAGTAGATCCTTGAATGAAGACACGCAGTCACATAGGGGGATGTGATCAAAAGTAGATCATTGATTAAAGTCAGTCAGTTACATAGACTTTGTCATCATATGTAGATTTTTTATGGAAGTCAGGCATTCACGTATGATATCTGGTCAAAAGTAGATAAACATTGTTACTACCATGATCACATAACAAAGCTTCTAACAGTTTTCCTTATCAGATCGGTGACATGCTCGTGGACGGAGTCATGCTTTACTTGTCGTGCGCAATGCTGAGTTCTTGATAAATGCCTTCTTTTGTCGAAACGTCAATTTTCAAACGCTAACATTTATTTTTCAAGTTATTAAGAAAATGTAATTATCCTATTTCCAGGTTTCACCTGTTTTAACATAACATATTCTGAACATGATAACGGCATGAAAAACATGTAAAGAGGAAAACAAAGTTATAAAATCAATAAATCACAAGGAGTCACACCCTATGCCAAGATTAAAGTACCTTCACCCAGCCCTAACACAAAGTTAACATTACAAATCAGTGACTCCACTGAGACTCCAAGCAACAGCAACTACAACAACAATGTCCCTGTTTTTAAGCAATCCAATATCAGCTGTTTATCAGATTCCTCTAGAAATGAGGTCAAGTTGTTTTCAACAGTTCAATTTAATTCAGTTCCATGTGACGTATTCTACATGCTAAACCCGGCAGCCTTTATAAGCAGTAGAAGGTTGGACTAACATACACAGTCAGGTCGGGTTTTCCCTTCGTTTCGTACAATATAATTTGGACACACCTGTATGATATATCTAAAGTTGGTTTTCCAGTTAAGGAAATATTTTACAGTGAGAAGTGGGAAGGTAACAGCGCGCAGTTAAGGACACAATTTGCTACGAAATGTTGGAAGGCAATAGCGCACATTTTGTTTCATCTTGATTTACTGTGCTACTATTTGTGATTCTAAGTTCCATATTGGATTGTGCTTCACAAAATTCACATATTTACAATCTTCTTGACCGTAATCGGAGTTGTCTTTTTAATAATTAAGGAATTGTTCGACTAGATTTGATTAAATATATTTCTAATATATACAAGATATCGGTACTCGTGTGATATTTTTGCACAATCGCAGATGGAAAATATTTGCAAACAAGTGTCTATTTCTATGTAAACGGAAATATATCACAAAGGAAACGAACTGTTATAATGACGTTTATTGTAAATACAGTTATCTGCAGTAATTTGATTTGTGTTAGAACATTACGTCGCCGTGTTTGCTACTGATCGGTTATTCTTTCAATACTTTCCTACATTTTTCAGTGAAGCTTTGAAAATGAGAACTGGAAGCAATTTTCGGAATAATTATTACTCAAAGAATGCTACTCGTCTTCCAAATGTCCCTAGTGTAACCATGCGGTTAATGGACAGTACTTCTCCGGGCGTAGATAGAACCAGTACGTGTTACATAATTTACGAGGAACAGTCTGTTGAAGTCGATGAAAATTGTAACGAAACGCAAAAAGAGAAAGAAGGTTTGAACAAAAGTGATATAATTACAAACCCTAATCTTAAACGTACTGAAGATATTACCGGTGATAAAGGTACCAGTAACAAAAATCTTAGCGTTAAAAATTCGTCCGATTTATTACATTTCAATAATTCAACAAATGAACGTTCTAACGATTATGAAGTTGTTAATAGTTTATCCTTGTCACAAAGTGTACCCACGAATAGAAGACAATTTTCAAATATATCGTCAACAGAAGCGTCTCCGTTAAGACCTGAACTAGACGATGCATCATTAAGTGAGTTGCAACATCAAAATGACAAAACGAACAGCAAGCTACCCGAGACCAAATCAGGCCACCTTATTCTGATAATTTCACCGCTAAAGAATGAGAACTCTACACATAAACCAGACAGTTCATTAAACATGAGTTCTAGAACATTTTCTCCAACAAGGTCTCCAGTTATTGTCAAAATTCATGGCAAAAGTTACAACAAATACGCAATCGTCAGTAGTACACGACGACATCAACCTGGGTCATCATTCTGTCTGAAACTTAAAAACAGTCGCGTGACACAATCAACAACATCATCTTCTCGTTTCTCTGTTGTCATCGACGGCGACAACGGAAAGACGTTCAACTTTGAAGCAAGCAATTCACAGATGGCACAAGAATGGATATATGCTTTTTCCGCACATTATTCAAATTACCAATATGGAAATGGTTCTCAAACAGAGCAGCGATCTGGTACGCTGCAGACTGCAAGGAATACAAAAGAACCGAAGCTGTCACCAGCAGTTCTTAAACTATCAAATATCCCAGTTATGCCTGCATTGTCAGAATCAGTCGAAGAAGAAGAAGAACAAGACGAAGAAGAAGAAGAATGAACTATATTTCCCTACAAACAAAAACACTTCTGTGATGTATTTGTGTAGGACAAAGGACATGAGCCCATGCGCCGATGAATCACCAACCAACCAACCATGTACTTATTTATATATAAATTATATTATCTCAACACATTTATTGTGTGACCGGTTAAAAGAAACATCATCATCAGCATGTACTGATAAATTGTTTTTGTGTGAGGGAGTGTGTCCAGGGGGGGGGGATATGACGTTATTGTATTGTTATGTGTATCTACCATTATTAAATTGTGCTGCAGAGAAACTGTTAACATCTGACAGGACCTGACGCCTTAATGTAATATTTGCAGGTGTAAAATCATTAATAAAATCACTACAAATTAAAAAAAAAAACTAGAGTTAAACGAGATATTGTCCATAGTGATCATACTGCAATGGATTCCATCACACTGTTGAAGAGCAGGAAATGAATGAGAGGGATGATTAACTGGGAGATTCTAATATGCAAGAACCGAATGAAACAATCAGTTATCGCCAATAGAAATCACGATAACGGAACAACGAAAGTATAACCTACCTTCAAGGGATGACTACTATCTACTAAACAGACAAGAAGAGTTCATCATATTTCGACTCAGAACAGATCAAAATTGACTATGCAACTCATAAACACAAAATTAACATTAGCACATCCGCAAAGTGTGTATGTGGGCACGTCAACCAAACTACAAGAGCATAGCCTTCAAGAATATGCAAACTGTGACACATTAAGGTGTACAATACTGACCTATTGAAAGCCTATAAATGTTAAACTCTGTGATACAAAACAAGAAATAGAAAACACTGTCCAATTTATACCAGAAACAACACTGAAGATATAGATATTATTAGTGAACGAAAGAAGATGAATGGATAATTATATTTACCCCTGAGGCTTCTAGTTAGTTCACTTTGTTATGCCCTGTCGCATCTTTTGATCGTTTCAGTAAGAATGCATGGTGTCTGTTTATTGCTGGCAGCTTTCCCTGTCTAATATGGTTTGTCGCCTCACAGATATCTTTATCTCGAAGTGCTACAGTCTGTTGTAATGGAAGAACAGACTCTCTTCACTTACTTTTTTATCTCGAGGTGCTACAGTCTGTTGTAATGGAAGAAAAGACACTCCACACAAGCATCTTTATTGTGATGGCATTGTGTTATCGTGTACTACTCTTCTATGATATTTACTCCTTTCGATCTGACACATCCAACTTCAGCATGACTTCTGCAATGGATTCCATCACACTGTTGAATAGTAGGAAATTAGTGGGAGAGATGATTAACTAGAAGGTTCTAATATGCAATATAATCATTGATATACTAATCAATTTAATCCTCTATGGGACAGAACAGCCAATTCCAGTCCAAAACTTCCTAATTTACCCCTAAGACACGAGTGGCAAGTAACAATGTTGCTATTCGCTGCTTCCTTTTCGTGTCCCGGCAACATGCGGCGATTGAATAACTAATAGAAGACTATTCTTTCTGCGCTGGTTGATTTCCTCTGCCTTTCTCTCATTTTTCAACAAGGTTTTTGGAACATGCCTACTACGTGAGCTGAATCACAGATTCATATGAACTTAATCTGAAACGACCAACTGGTTTTGGGACGTTGCATTCATGGTGGAGTGCATGGCTGTGTGGTTAGAACGCCGTTCTCAGACCCTTGAGGGTCCGGGTTCATCCACGGTTGGGATAGGATTTTTTATTTCGGAGGTACAATCCAAATCTTTCCTGTACATGACGCGGAGTCTGATATGGCGAAACGGCCTTTATTTCAACAGAAAGCCCCCTGCAATCATTCACAGGAAAACATGCAGTTACGAAAGTTGTTTTTTTTTTACATTCATGACTTTTGAAGCACTCCCTCATTGATCGAGAGATATATTCCTGAATTCACTTATACATAATTTACTTCTTGGTACTTGTTATTCTTTCGTGTATGCCGCTAAAAATAAAGGAACCCAAGTTTTCTGAGTTGGTTGAAACCTAGAAGTTATTGCACTTTCACAATCGAGAACCGTTAACTCAGATGAATGTTCTTAATGCAAGGAACATATTTTCAATAGTAGTGACATCGGTCAGTTTTAATTTGCAAAATCGTTTACAGCTAAAATTTAAATTTTAACAACTTAAATTTGCTTGTCTCTGTTTAGTTTCCCGATATGTTCGAACTTTATAAAAATGCCTCGTATTTGCATCTATTGTAATTTTTGTATATTATTTGTACTTTATGTTTTACTTGTACGAGTATTATCTAATGTTTCATACAAACCAACTTTGTTGTGATATTTAAATTAAATATTGATGCTTAATTTTTACGTGCATGTGGAAATACAAATTCGTATTTTCTATTGAGCCCGGAAAGATAGGAACATTTAAAATTCCCTATTAATTAACTCTTTGTATACGGCCCATGGTCAAGCGTGAAACGGGGTAATAACGTTTTGCTAATAATACGAAGCAAACATAGACACTCACAAAAATCGACGTTTTGACCGAAATGCCTTTATCAAGGATAACATACACATATAAATAAAAAAAACGGCAAGTAGGGACGACACAACTTGCTTTCCCATGACTAGTGAAATGGCCGAAAGGAAAGAAATGAGGTTAAATGTGACACAAACAGGAAGTGTACATAAATAGGAACTATACGAAAACATACCCAAATACATGTGGAAACGAGACAGAGAAATGACGGAACAACCCAAAATTATGCGTAAGTCAAGCGCTCATTCATACCCGAATGCTTTATTCTATACATTTCCTGTTTGTGTCAACTTTGACCTCATTTCTATTCTTTCGGCCATTTCAGCTTTCTAAATAATTGCAGAAATGGATACACTTTACAAAACAGCAAACTTTAGATGATAGTCGCATGTTACTGCGTCTACAATTTTTTTAATAATTTAGACCTATTGTTTTATTTTCGAGTCTTACGATCATTAGATCTATGTTTTATTTTATAATGTACTACCTATTTGTGCTCTTCAAACAAGATAATAGAAACATATTTTAGAAACGGCATTCAATTCTGCACATTTTGATGCTTAGTACATCACTGTAGGTGTACAAATAAAATAAATAAAATATTCCTCAAAAACTAAATGTATTCCGTAAAATGTAAACTTTTTTGAAAATTCTCCAACAATGTCAACAAACACTGAAATCATCACAGAGCGTTTGTACATAGAAACATTTGAAACTATCCCAATAGTTGCACAAATGGGGTAAAAGTAAAGATTAGTTCTTCACTGTGCTATAAATAGCACACTGTTGACAATTTTAACTATCCAACGTCATGGATTCCCTTGTAACACCAATCAAAATAATGTTGCCGTGACGTCACATCCGACAATCACACACTTCAACTCAAGACACAGACGAACTTATGCATAATCTGTTTGTTTTCCAATTTACACATTTTTTACAATTTCCTATTTTATGTGGTGAGCGATCAGTATTTCTGCCCGCTACACACGGAGTGAGGTGCGCGCACACATTAGAAATATTATTTCTAATTCTAACCTTACTATAAGTACTTACCCGTAAGCTCGCCAAATCACTTAACAAAGGTCAGGTAACACCTCAAAACTAGAACAAAGGTCACAGTGAAGAACTATACTGTACTTGCGCCCACAAATGGATATACTATACAAAACAGCCAACTTTAGATGCTAGAGTCATTTTTATAACATTATAAAATATTTTTGAATTAATATTTTTTTTAATGTTAGCTGTTGTGTTTTATCATAAACTTTGATCTAATACATACCTACTATGTTACTATGTATTTCCGCTCTTAAAACGAGACAACAAACACATATTCTGAAAAATGTCATTCAATTTTGAACATTTTTATGTATAGTACATCATTGTAGGTTTACAAATAAATAAAATATTGTACACAGACAAAATGTAAACACTCTTAATTTTGTTGCTTAGAAAGAGTGCGTGAAAATGTGAGTTTTGTTCACGTATATACTATGATTATTGGTAGATATCCTTTACAGAACTTAGCTATCAACCCAGCATTTATTGGCTGTAGTGATTTTCTAAGCAATATAAATACGTTCAGTAGTTTGTCATTGCTTTCTGAAAAAAATATACTATGAGTTAACGGTTTGTCTGAAACGATCTCCCAAGGCTCAGTTAAAGGTGGAAGAAGCAGAGGTGGCGATAGAAAATTATAGATAGACACCATCAAAGACTGGACCGATCATGATTTGTCCACACACAACCGTTTCGCTGAAGATAGAAAATGCTGGAGGAATGTGTACAATGTACAAATCCAATGTACATTACAACAAACATGACGTGTTATGGGTTTATGGATGGGCAGACGAATTCACGGCTTTTGACTAGAAATATTATTCAACCCCAACTTCCTCCCAAACAATATCTGAAATGGAAATCCTTTTTTTTTAACGAACCCTCTCCTCCTACCATTACCGAAGTGGTATCTACGGCCTTGCATTTGTTTTTTGGTGTGGTTTTTTTTTTAGCATTTGGCCTTGCATTACGTATCACATTTCATCTCACATTCGAATCCCTCATAATTAAATTTGATATAATATCGCTTTCAGATATAAAACCCCCAACTCCTCATACCTTAGACAATTATTTTGATGAATGTTGGAGACACATGAAATGGACCTCAATGTGAAATAAAATTTGCTCTGATCCAGATTTGGTTATATGTGACATTATGTCGTCTATTTTCACTAAAAAAATGTATATATACTTAACAAAATATTTCTATTAAATATAGAATATTCCTACTAATCTCACAATGTCACTTATTAAAGCTAATTCGATTGATATTTTATGTGTATAATTCGTGTTGTCAGCCAATGAAAAACAAGGAAATCGTCGTGAAGGTGACGCTGTGTAAGATATTTGCGCAGGACATACAACCTAAAGAAGGGATTGCCTTAACATCACGTGTTTTCTTGTTGTGGGAAGTGTTTTTTTTAGATTGTGTGTGAGGCAGCAAATAGAGATAGTAGTTTATACATTGATTCAGGACTACCAAGAAATGAGAAATTGTGAAGCAACGAGGCTTGGGGAGGGGGAGAAGGGAATCAGAACACTTTAATGACACCTAGTGAGAAATGTAATAACAAGCCTCAAATAAAGCAGACAAGGGATCCTACAGGGTCGACGGACAAATGTTTATCCCATAAAGGTGGTCACTATCGAAAATGTCATCTTTTGGGTTTTCCATGGACAGTCATGAAAACTAATGTAGAACTCTTCATAGATGCTAGAGTAAAAAGACAAATTAAAGCAAAAATTAGAAGCAGACAGTCAAGATTGTATGGTATGTGATGGGAGTTGCAAAATTTGAACATTTAGTAACCACCGGAAAAATAAAGCGGAGAAGAGACAGAGAAAGACAACGATAGAAATGATATATGCGCTACTCAACATGTCACTTGATTGATTGATATATTGTCCGAATAATTTTCAATTTTTACTTTTCATTCACTATAAGACAAGTCCCAGCATCTCTCAGATGATGTTAAAAAAACAGCATCAACAACAACACGAAAATTAACAAAAATAACGATACTCAAAGTCAACAGCATCAACATCAGCAGGAACAACAACAATTCACATATCTAGCTAGTATCATTACCAAACTACGCCTGTTTTGTCATATAAAGAGACACAACTGTTTAGAAAGACAAATAATGGAGGGAAGAGTACCTGGAAGAGGAGAAAGGGCAGACCAAGAAGACGATGCACTGACAACATTAAAGATAACATGAATACATCGCTAGAAAATGCAAATCACATCGCCCAAGACAGAGAGAGGTTCAGAGAGTTCATTGGGAAGACAACGTTCTGGAAGGAATACGTCATATAACACAGCTAGTATCATAAATATGTATTCTTTGTCAATCAGACATACGATTTTTCTCTCGCAATCACTTCGGGTACCTGACGACTTGTATTGTTGATATTCACAGAAAGATCTGCTCTACAATTTCTTCATTTGTAACTTCCTATTTGAACTAAATAGTCCACCAGATTCTTGTATTTTCTGACACGCGAATGTCTCCACTAATTTTTAATTTGCATGTTCACAGAAATAAATTTAATCGTCATGTGCATGTATCCACTAATCTTATTTTCTACCTACCCGGAATGTAGATTTAATATACATCAACAAAAATGCATATCAGAAATGTCTTATGAAGATTTAATTAAATTGCACTATTGTGACTATAATCATTTCGTATTTTTATTTATTACAGATTTTTATTTAAAATACACTCGTTTAAACTAAAGATATACAAAATATCCTGCTCACACCTGACTATTATGTGTAAGTGGGAACATTGATTAATCTTATCAACGATATGGTTTACAACTGTTAGGAAGACCTGAAGAGGGATGAAACGCGATGTGCCTGCGATTACACACGCAGTCCATGAAGTATTCAGGATACATGGGAACCGTGATTAGTCTTATGGGTAAGAGCGATACCAAGACATAGGAAGACCCAAAGTGTAAGATAGGTGGATGGATGGAGGGATAGATTGAGAAAGAGAGGGAGAGATAGAGAGAGAGAGAGAGAGAAGGCGAAAGTCACAAATCAAACATCTCTAAATTAACCAAATCGGAAGATATACCGCTGAAATGATAATACTGCAATAATTCTGCAAATATAAGTAGATATAAAACTGTAAGAAAGTGTCAGAATGCACAGCATTTGGCCTCGTAGCCCTCACATTCGTTGGTTATTACATCCTCATATAGTCAAACTCCATTATAACAACTTTGCCCAAACCAACAAAACGTGTATGTAATAACAAAGATATGCTATAAACAGTACAAACAATAAAGAATAAATATATATATGTGGATTTGTATAGAAGTGTTGTTATATAAGGAAATTTGTTATAAAAGAATGCGCTGTAGAGGGATAACACTGTATTAGACCAATATATCATTTGATCGGCCATATACTTATACAATTTCTCCACAGTATTTATCACCTGCCTTTTCAGCAAGAAAAAAAGTGTTTATTCCATTGTGATCGTTTATTTAGATCTCTTCCATCTTAGAAATTATGAGCAATAGAGCTTCTGCATCCGTCTGTGATAGTGGTGGAGGGTTCGTTCTTTGTCAGAGATTTATTTTACACAGACAAAACTTGATAACAGTAATGACTTTTTCTTAAGCGCATAAAACACATATGATAACACACAAAATCGGAGTTTCGACCAAAGGGCATTTATCAAGAACGCAACATAGCACAAGGCGAGTAAAGAACGGTACAGTATTTTTAATTCTCGATAGGTTTCAACTCTTAGCGGTGTGCACTGCTTGGAGAAGAAGTCTCCTACGCAAGGGGGCGAAAACATAGTTGTAAAATCGATGTACTTTGGGGCTTCCACAAGAAAAAAGCTTCACTACATAAGCATACTTGAGGCGCGCTCCTCATGGTTGTTGGTCTAATGCAGTCTTTTCCCAACATTTATTTTAACTATGCCCCCACCTAAGTCTTTCTAAAATGTCTAACTACCTGTGTAAGATATACATATTCTTTTATATTAAAAATTGTGTATTATTTCTCTCTGAATTGCCCTTCTGAACAAGCAAATTGTCTGCTATGGGGCATGGGCAACACTGTTCTAATGGTTCACTGGCGAGACGTTTAAACCTTCTGTGCATGCAGTGTGTCGGTTTAAATATCTACATTTTACAAATATTCTCATTGTTTTATGTGAGCTAGCTGTATTTTTATAAGTTATCATGTGTATGTGTGCTGTCATTGTTTTATAAGTAAGCGTATGTATGTGTGCTGTGTGTGTATTATAATTATCGATTGTATTTGTTCTTTTGTTTTTACTTCGAGATTGTTTTTACTTTGTTTTTATATCCAGAATTGCCTGTCATTATATAAATGTACTGTTTATAATTAGATAATACAAAGTGCTGCTATTTACTGTTTATAACACATTGGATATTACAAAGTGTTGAAATGTACTGTTTATAACTGATTGGATATTACAAAGTGTTGAAATGTACTGTTTATAACAGATTGGATATTACAAAGTGTTGAAATATACTGTTTATAACAGATTGGATTTTACAAAGTGTTGAAATGTACTGTTTATAACAGATTGGATATTACAAAGTATTGAAATGTACTGTTTATAACTGATTGGATATTACAAAGTGCTGAAATGTACTGTTTATATATTCTATTGTCCATCCCCAGGTAGTGTTGTCGTAGTTTCCACACTTGCTGTTGAACGTAAGGGTTTGTGAAGGTGATGTAGTCTTCTTTTGCAGAGCCAGGTGTATTGCTCTGGTTCAGGTGTACCATGTTTATTCACGATGGTATTGATGTTGTCTATCCATCGTTTCCTAGGTCTGTCCTTGACTCTGTATCCTGATTCCATCTTGTTATAAACTCTTATGGGAAGTTGATCGTTCATCCTCATAAGATGCCCAAACAATTGTATCTGCTGTTTTTCTAAATATTCGATGCATGATCTTATGCCTATTATCTTTCTGATGTTGTCACTGCGCATTTTCTTTAGTCTGGTGACTCCAATAGTCTTCCTTAGACATTTCATTTCGCAAGTTTTTATATTCTCTTGTGTGTAGATATCAGTTTCCAAGTCTGACATTGGTAGCTTAGCGTTGGTACAAAGATGATCTTAATCATTTGTTTCTTTACTTCCATGTTGATTTTTGGGTGCAATAGCAAAGGTGACGAGTTGCTTTTTGACATTTTGTTTCTCTCTGTCGAGTCGTTTGTAATAACTTTTTATTACAGATTAGATATTACAAAGTGTTGAAATGTACCGCTTATAACATACTGGATATTACAAAGTGCTGAAATGTACTGTTTATAACAGACTAGATATTACAAAGTGTTGAAATGTACTGTTTATAACAGACTAGATATTACAAAGTGTTGAAATGTACTGTTTATAACAGACTAGATATTACAAAGTGTTGAAATGTACTGTTTATAACAGACTAGATATTACAAAGTGCTGAAATGTACTGTTTATAACAGACTAGATATTACAAAGTGTTGAAATGTACTGTTTATAACAGACTAGATATTACAAAGTGCTGAAATGTACCGCTTATAACATACTGGATATTACAAAGTGCTGAAATGTACTGTTTATAACAGACTAGATATTACAAAGTGCTGAAATGTACTGTTTATAACAGACTAGATATTACAAAGTGCTGAAATGTACTGTTTATTACAGGTTATATATTACAAAGTGTTAAATTACAAAGTACCGTAATGTACTGTGTATAACATTAAAAATTACAAAGTACTGTAACTGTTCAAGTTGATTAGAAACTGTAAAATCGATTAGAAACTTTGTGAAATGACTACAGTTCTAACGCAATATTTAGTGTGTAAGTTCATTGTTTGCTGCTCATAATTTGTAATACTCAAGGTTGCTAGTCATACGTTTTTTAAAAAAACTTAGTAAATTGTATATGACCGTTGTTATTATTTCCCTTCATATCAGGGTTGACAGATTGTTGAAATTGATACATTTTACGAGTAAAATTTGTCCTAAGATGACAAAATTCCTAACTTTTAAAATGTTATCAAATTGAGCAATAGTTGAAGAAGTGATGAAACATAATTTTTATTGTCAGTTCAGTAACATTTAAAAACCAGACTGATCCTGTATGTTGCAGCCAACCTTGGTTTTGTTGCGCAGACGGTACTTGATGATGATGATCCCGTAGAACGTGGAAAAGGGGGGGGGGGAAGGTTCAAATATTTCGTTCACATACGAGTGTCTAATTTGGTTTGTATTAGAACTTTATACCATAAAAAAAAATTAAGGTCGTAGTTCAATTCATCTTGACGCTAAAATTCGTATGTGTTGCATATCTTTGCTGCTACGTGACGGGGCAGTCCATTATGTGAGAGATTTGCTACGGGGCAGTCCATAATTTGAGAAATGTGGCTATAAAATGGCAAAATTCTGGCAACCTTGTAAGTACATAGGTCTGCCTGACTTCTTGTGAGGTGAAATGGTAAATACGATTTGTCAATTGTTTTGTATTATATCTTCATTATAATATTATGTGGTCCAGGTCCCATGGCCAAGGTTGCGAAATGCTGCGTTAGAGAGGTCATGGAATGGGGTCAACTGTAACGGTGTACGTGCTGAAGTGGACACAAAGTCAGGCGGTGTCTTGTTAGTCACTGGCTAGACCCAGATGAGTAACTATCGGCAAAACCAAGTGTTATGGCTGTGATTCATAAATCAACTACCTTTACCTAGTCCTTTGTCAATTATACATCCCTGTGGAATCATAGTAGTTCATCTTTTAAAAGTGACGCTGTTAGACTTTTCCCGTAATTTTCGTTAGTCACTGTGTATACTTTGCGTCGACAACTATGAAAATCATAGAAAAAGTCCAGTAACGTTAATTTTGAACGGCGAGTCTATGAGCCCACGGGAGAGTGTATGTTATGAGGGACGCGCTTTTACTTTGCACCCGATCCTTATTCAGAATAGTCCTGTGCACTAATCCTAAATAGCGTAACTTATCTTTGCTGAACAGATTTTTTCCTGTGGTATTTTATTGGCTGACGAAACAGCGACCAGTGGTCATTTGTAAAAAAAGCCACGATAAGTGAAACTACTTAGTGTCACACCGTTAGATAATTCTGAAGAAAGCATCACTCCACCTGACTTTTCATATTCCTAATACACTTAGAACAAATTCCCATACTTTGATGAGCAGAATGACATTGAGCTGTAACATATTTTCAAACAATTATTGTCTGTCTCTCCACATACATTTATGGCAAATGATATCTAAATATTTTTTAAAAATCAACATTATTAGATGTATTGGTATTAACGTTCTCTTTTACTAAACTGCTAAATTCATAGACCCACACTTTTTGTCGGTAAAATTCTTCATAATATCCTCAAAAATGGTTGGTGTGAACAGATTTTGAGAATAAAAAACAAGGACACCCATTAACTATACAACATTACCTCCAAAAAATAAGTCAGCGAAATATATTTTTCTAGTTAATTTATTTTACTCAGAAATGGAATCTCGGCCAAATACCATTTAGGCTGTTTCCCAACGTGGGGTCCCACGCCCCTATGGGGGGCATTTTGATTGTTCAGGGGGCAATGTGACTGTTGAGGGGAATTCATGGTAGAATAATGCAATTTTTTAATATTAAAAAATATTTATATGTTACATAGGGGTCATCAGAATTTTAGAAAGACTTAGGTGAGGCATGGTAAAAAAAAAAGTTGGGAAACACTGATATAGGCTAATCCCATAGATTGTGTGTGTGTGTGTGTGGGAGGGGTACACATCCTTCATGGACGGACTAGTGTTTAATTTGGTTACATTAGAACTTATGCCATCAAAAATAAGGAAGGTCGTGATTAAGATAATCAGCTTGCCAGGAATTTGGAAATACTTACTATTGTGTGTTACATGTCTATGCTGCTAAGGGGCTGTCCATTAATTACGTCAACAATTTTTGGGAATGTTTGACCCCTCTCTCCCCATGTCAACAATGGCAAGAATTCAGGTAACCCCCCCCCCCCCCTCCCCCTTTCTGCTTAATTATGTCAAATTTTTTAAATGATGTCCAATTATAACTAAATATTACCTTATTTCTTCAGATGTTTAGAAAAATGTTTCAACTTCAAGAAATATTTTGAATGTTTCTACACAATATAAAAAGATCAATATGGTTGATGTAACGCTTATCATCCCTCCTTCTTTTGTTAACAACTGCAAATACAAATTTCAATGTAACGCTTATCAGCCCTCCTCCTTTTGTTAACACCTGCAAATACAAATTTCAATTCTCCCCCCCCCCCCACCCCCAATCCCCTCTTAATTGCTGATGTAATTTATGAACGGCCTTAAAATATTTTATACAGTTGCCAGTACCAACATGAAGAAATTTAATGTATTTGCTAATAATTGTAACAATGTTTCTTGTATAAACTGATCATCCATTTTAGCCGTTGTTCTACATCTGTTTTCGCATGTAGCCCAATTTTAGCACAAACTTTTCCCCCATCTTTCCTGATGTCTAAAGAAACTATTGAAGTTGGTTGCCAGGACTTTTTACACTTTATCAATGTAAATCTTATTATTTACCGTCTAAATAGATACCTTCCTGTGCCTCCCTTGGATGAGTCTGTGCCCCACCCCACTCCTTTACTCTCTGTGACGTCCATGAAAGGCTGTACGGCCCAGTTTAAGAATGACTGCACTCATCTTTTCTCTATATATTTTCTGTTAATTACTTCCTTTATTTCACATGACAAATATTTGATATTACACACTTGTATATATATATATGTCCTCAAAGCAAACATTTTTATTTAGTTACCCCCCTCTATGTTTAAGCTTATTTCTCTATATGGATTATTTACACAATAACTGAATTACTTATTTGTTATATTCATCTAACATAATTGTAAACCTCGAACAATGAATTCATATCCATGTTTAATTCTATCATGATCACATTAACATTCACACCACATCAATTTTCAAACTGTCATGGGGTAAGAACGGGAGATAATTAATTAAAAGTAACTTCTTTAATGACAACTACATTTTTTAAAATAATAAACAAATGTACAATTATATATCGTTTTTTTTGTGTTGTATTTCATTCTAGTGATTTTTCTATTTCGATTTAATAAAATGTGGAAGAGTTATGGAGTGATGTTCTCTTTGTTATTAGGAAGTTCGTTCAAAACCCGATAGATGATGATAATGATGATGGTGATGAAGATTGTGGTGATGAAGATGATGGTGATGAAGATTGTAGTGATGAAGATTGTGGTGATGAAGATGATGGTGATGAAGATTGTAGTGATGACGATGATGGTGATGAAGATTGTAGTGATGAAGATGATGGTGATGAAGATTGTAGTGATGAAGATGATGGTGATGAAGATTGTAGTGATGAAGATGATGGTGATGAAGATTGTAGTGATGAAGATGATGGTGATGAAGATTGTAGTGATGAAGATGATGGTGATGAAGATTGTAGTGATGAAGATGATGGTGATGAAGATTGTAGTGATGAAGATGATGGTGATGAGGATAATGATTGTGCTAAAGACGTTGATGATGATGGTAACGCTGATCGTAATGATGGTAACGATAGACATAATAATGGTGAATATATAACTATAAGAGAGAGTGAGTATGCCAATCTTTTATCATGTGCCAAATTGTGGAGGTTTACTTTCTATTTCGGATTGGCTATTCCTTTGTATATATTATGCTTACATTATACTTCGGAGTCGCGTTTCTACTAAAATTTTCATGTTTTATGGTAATAGCTATCTTCTTCAGCTGACACATTCTTTCCAAAACGTTGTCTTCTTTATGGATTTTCTGAACTCACGGATGTCGGTTAGTTGGTGAGAATGGCATGTTTAAACAATCACATGGGCGTCTCTCACTCCCACTTCAAGCAACCATAACTTTCATTGTAAAAATGCTAATGCTGCAATGCCTCATAATTCTCATATAACTTAACTGGATTAACTGTCACGGTTGAAAAGATTGTAACTCACTAAAACAGTTTACACAATTAGGATTTTTAGAAGATAGAATCTCTAGTATTCCTATTCGGATGGATTACTTTTCTTCTCTGCATTCGTTCTCAGACTCCTGAAAATAAGTAGGATGTATGCCAGATAACAGAAGGCGGTGTGTCATGGTTTACAGCATGGATGAAATATCTGCGCAATTCGAGATCTGACACATCCGACTTCAGCATAGCTTCTGATGATTCAATTGACCCTCTATGGAATGAAACAGCCAATTCAACCCCCAAAAACCGCCTTGGTCGCCTCTGACGACGTACTTGCTAAGTAAAAGCTTCACCATTTTTTGCTGCCTTTTCGAACCTCGGCAACATACTGCCGTGTTTAATTGATAATTTTTCTCAAGTCCGATAGAATATATTGTAACTCAGTTTGGATGTGCAGTAAAATTTCATGGGCTAGATAGTCATCTAATCAACAGGAAACTTTGCTATTATGTTCTCGAAATCTCGTACCACGCTGCAAGTAAAACGATTAATTCTCTCTGAGCAACCCAGGCAAGAGATATCAATTTGTTTCATTACACAGTGACGATCATGTGGTGGTTAACCAATAACGATGTCCAACATCTTATAGTCTCCTTTGGTGTTCCGATATATTTTCCATGGCAAAATAAAATCCTAACCCTTACTACAAGATGACGGAATTAGTTGCCTCTATCTGATGTGATAAACACATCCGGTAGAGGTCGTTTATCTCCGAACTGATGTGATAAACACATCCGGTGGAGATCGTTTATCTCCGAATTATCTAGGGTATGTACTGTAAATACAAATGATATTAGCTGACATTGGCATCATTAGCTATAAAAACCCAAAGGAATTGGCAAAAATGGGATGTAACCTCCCTCAGTTAGTCTCAAGCACCTCAAAGTTTCAGGGAAATAAAGATTCTGCTAAAATAATCTATGCGACTTCAGTGGAGAGAACTAAACGGAAACTATAGAACTGAGCAAGACAACATTAACAGATTGAATCTAATCTGTTTAGACTGGGAATTGCACATTGTAAGCCAACATCAAACGCAGTTGCCGCGTCTTTGAATAAGCGGCCTGATTATGTAGACCAACTTCACAATTTTCAGAACACATGCTACAGAACTGTCACAGATTCGCTGTTAACAGAGCGACAGTCTGACCCACAGAAGCGTATCTGCAAAAAAAAATTATAGGGAACTTACAACCGCTTAAAACAACCCGCTCTATACATGACCAATATCGACTTGATGCATAATAATGAAGAATCACTACTTTCAATAGACAAAACGATGCAAACTTTCATGGTTTGGACATGTATACTTACATGATTCTCTATTAAATCGATCTTGCAAGGTGCACTTGAAAGTGGAATCCTAAGAAATCATAGACAGCTAATATCATAGACTGCACGTCATAATCTTTCCACACACATTCTCATCTCTGAGGATAGAAATTCTTGGACAACTGTGTGTTGACGCATCCAATTTAATACACTAAGACACTGACCAATTATGAGTTCATGGCTGGATGGATAATAATGGATAGCAAAAGAGGAAACTTGTTAGTAAATCATTGCAACGTGTACTTTAAAAAAAAGCTCATGATCATAAAGGTAATGGTTTACTAGGACAGTCTACAATATAAGACTTGCTGGCTAATGTGAAATCAAGCCTTCTTAATGACCAATTTGACTATTTCCTTGATTTCCGCTGATAATTATAATTATACTTTGTGGGACAGCCAATGAAAATCAATGGAATAATCAAATTAATCATTTTCAACGTTTTAGTCGCCTTTTACAACATGTATGGAAAGCGACGGTGATGCTAATACGTCATCTCCTTTGGTGTTCCGATAATTCTTCTACTCTCGATTTCCCATTAGCCAATATGTCTTATGTTACTGAGGGTCACATCTCAGTTTGTCATAAACTCTCCCCATCCCCTTTTTCCCAATCAAAATTTCAATAATATATCTCTTTAACCGAGCTGAAAGGGACTTCATGTTCAGAAAATGGAGATCAAATAAGATTATAGCTCATGAAAAATGTAGATATCAATTTTGAGCTAATGATGAAATGAGATTTATGTGTAGGGAAATTCAATCAGCCATTTCCATGGAAGATGTTTCGTACATCATCCTACAGTAATTCTTATTTCCCTTCAATTCTTGCTTGTCGTGTGATGTGGTGTATTTACTAAGAGTGATGACGACCACGTCACTTCAGAGTAAACAATTTTCCGTGTATGTGTTCGAAGATGATTGATTAGCGTGATAATATGCAACAGTGAAAGTTGTAACGACAGGACCAACACTCGCAATAAGGATAATACAAGATAAATAAAACAGGGTTGACTCTTAAGAAGTCGATTGCATGGAATGAATAAAGTTGCCCTATTCTTTGCACCTTGAACTAGAAGTCCAGACCTTGGTTGCCACTTGGGCAATGCCATTGATAATTATTAGGATGTGAGAAATTGTAAATATATATAATAAATTAATATAATGTGGGTTAAATAACAGCTTTACAAGATGAAACGAATCGATGTTGTAACCACAAGTTCTATATCAAGAAAGGAAACAACAATGTAACAAAGGCAATGAGAATTACAAGAAAACCCGTGACCGAAGAGTCACTAAGTGATAAATGTGTACCAATGTGTCACAAAGTGATAAATGTGTAACAATGTGTCACAAAGTGATAAATGTGTCACAAAGTGATAAATGTGTCACAAAGTGTCACAAAGTGATAAATATGTACCAATGTGTCACAAAGTGATAAATGTGTAACAATGTGTCACAAAGTGATAAATGTGTAACAATGTGTCACAAAGTGTCACAAAGTGATAAATGTGTAACAATGTCTCACAAAGTGATAAATGTGTCACAAAGTGTCACAAAGTGATAAATGTGTCACAAAGTGTCACAAAGTGTCACAAAGTGATAAATGTGTAACAATGTGTCACAAAGTGATAAATGTGTAACAATGTGTCACAAAGTGTCACAAAGTGATAAATGTGTAACAATGTGTCACAAAGTGATAAATATGTACCAATGTGTCACAAAGTGATAAATGTGTAACAATATGAAGTAAGGATGAGAGAGAGCATTAAGAACTGTAACAATAGAACAAACTGCCGTGATAAAAAAAAATGAAGATACAGCGATAAAAACTGTAACAATATAAAAATAATACGTGGATAAAACGTGTATCAGTAAGAGCAAGATGATGATGATGGCAATGATGAAATAATCCATTTAGCTGTGAGAAGGTAGCTCTTGACAACCCATATGCTTTCTGATACAAGTACAGGTCCTACTCGCTTGAGTAAGCGAAGTGATACCCTGATTCGTATAAGGATGTTTCATATACATGGTTCTGTAAGCAGGAGGATTGTGGACTCACGCTTAGTCCTCGAAGGGAAATAATCCAGTGAGTCAGTCTCCCAGGATTACCACGTCCTGTCATGGTCTAACCCGATCACAACATTAATAGATTGAACCTGTTCAAGTCACGATGTTTAGACTGAGAATTGCACATTGTAGGCAAACATCATACTTACGCAGTTGCGGCGTCTTTGAATAAGCAACCTGATTATGTAGATCAACAACACAAATTTCAGAACACATGCTACATAGCATGCTAGGCCAACTAGCTCACCATTCATCTGTGAAATATGTTGACCCTACCACAGTGATATCACATCTAGTATTTCCCGTCACCTGGGCGTCTTTCTCGCAAAAACAAATGTGCAGTGCTCTCTGGCATGCGTTTCTTCGTCCTCCAGTTGGGATAATTTGATAGAAGATGAAAGTAAGAAATCAAGACAAGACATTCATCAACAGTGATGATTTTTTAAATTATTTTACAGGCAACAAGTTGTCAGCATATCTCCAACCAAATTTAAAATAGTTGTCTTCTACAATATGCCTGAAAAGAATACTGGTATTATCCTTTGCACCCTCCATGCCCATGTTGCCACACAGGCTATAGGCATTGTTGAAATATATAATGGAGGAAAACGACGTTAGAGAACTCTCCACTGCAAATGAAAGTCCTATATCAGAATTTCCCTTCACGCTGATCTCAAACATAGTTACCTCTTTGTCTGATATGCCTCACATTGCTCAGTTAGTGAATGATTTGTCTCGCTAGCCAATTAGACCCACCGGAAAAGTCCGATTCGCCAAGATAAGTGACGTTATATGAAATCCCGAATACTTTTTTAGTAACAAAATTGTACAATTTGGTGGAAAAGGTTGCGGTGGGAGGATTCTCCAGGGCTATCTTATATTCAAAGAAGACTCCAACAATCATCTGCATGTAATAGTTTGAAAACAAGCCTTCTAGTCTAAGTGGGTATATATGTGTGTATGAAAACAAGCCCTTTAGTCCGAATGAAAATATGTGTGTGTATGAAAACAAGCTTTCTAGTCCGAGTTCGTATGTGTGTGTATGTAAAACATATTTTTCATATTTTTTTCCCCATTAAAACATCAATTTAAATGGGTATCATATCCTAATGTGATTGTTGGCATTGTGTTCAAGAGATCACGTGTTCAGATCCTGTTCCTGAATTTATGTTTACAAACACGAATCCACATTATAACCATGTGGATTATTGCGTAGTTTCCTTTAGATTATCGTTTGAAGCTACGAAGTTACGTGCGAAGAATGATACTCTCTACAGGCGACGTACCGATCTTTTGAGAGAATCGGAGTACATATTGGAGAATCCGGGCACAATTAAGTCAATCCTCTACGCCTTATCAACCTTCTTCACATCAAATTACATAAATATTTGCAATCACTTTGTGGTATCCATGTTGGCCACTTGTGACCACCTGTTCTATAACTTGTACAACTGTATGAATAATCAAAATACGCTATTGTGTAATTGCGTTTAGTCATTTACGTGTCTCGACTCTTGTTATTGTTTCGTTTCCTCAATGTGTTATTGTAATTGATCGACAGATGAGTGCACACACGTGTATTTGTATATGCATATTATTTTACATGATTCTATGTATCCATACAATTACTTTTGGTCACACATTTGTATATGTACATATGCTTGGATTATAGCAATACATGCTAATACATTCATGTGAACGAATGTTTATGAGAATACATGTATATATCTATATGTGTGCGAATGTTCATATTACTACATGTATTTATGTGAGAAAATGCTTATGTGAATGCATGTATATATATATGTATGTGAGTGTTTGTTTATGTTAATGCATGTATCTGCATTTTTTGTCATTATTCTTGTGTGAACCCTTACTTGTATGTGGATACATTTACATACTTGTGCATTATGTGTGAGTATCTTTCGTATGTCTATGTATTGATCAAGATATATACTTACGGATGTGTTTCTTATATATTTGTATATGCATATATGTGAATGTGTATATATACATCTGTGCACATGTGTATGTCTGTTTTTATATTTGTATGTACTCATATATATATATATATGTATATATGGTTGGATATGTGTATGTATATGTGCACGTATATATATAGGTATTATTGTTAAAATTCAGATGAAATGTCTATATATGCGTTTAGTTGTGTGATTGCATGTGGATGTGTGTATATTTTTGTGAATATCTATCCTAGACGCCATCAATTGATATTCATCCTTGCACATTTCTTTGGTATCTACGTCTAATGGTAGCTCCCTGCGACTAATTTCTTTCTCTATTTCTACTTGTTCACTTGATCCCATATATTACTTTTAATATTATCACCACTGGCAATTGTCCTTCGAGCCATGTCCATTTCTGTATATCAATATTGCACAAACTCTAGTTCGTATATTGAAGGCACGCGTATGTGCCATTTATAAGACATGCGTGGTGCATTGTTACTAGGCAACATTTTTTGGTAAGGAAAACATTGTCCAAGTCATCTTAATTTTCAATATTTTTATGGTTTTGTTTTGTTTGATCGTTATTTGTTTCTTGAAAAAGATTCCTGTTGGACAGATACGTGGATAATTGTCCTTGTCCTTTGTTTTATTGGTATTTATTTTAATTGTATATTGATAGTTAGGTATTTCTAGTAACCTTTTCACCTTGTTTAGTAGAAATGTATGACTTCAATAAGCGCACTTTTAATAACATCAGTGCTTGTTACCATTAATAATATGGGGGTCGAAGTTCAGGTAACTCTCTCATATCGACCTCGTTGTACTTTAGCCTACAATAGCTTGGCAAAACGCTTCAAACTTCTAATTTAGTTTATGTTTGGGAATTGTCTACTAGGATAATAGGATACTCTGACAGACGACTTTGTCAAGCTTTTAGAAATAATTTCAATTAGATCTGTCCCTGTGTTGTGAAATTCAAATCTA
Organism: Meghimatium bilineatum; assembly: GCA_034231615.1. Lineage (NCBI taxonomy): Eukaryota > Metazoa > Mollusca > Gastropoda > Stylommatophora > Philomycidae > Meghimatium > Meghimatium bilineatum. The sequence continues at coordinate 42,676,619 of CM067319.1, forward strand.
TTTTACTCTCTGTATGTCTGCCTGTTTGCAAGTCCTCATGTGTGTCTTTCTCTGTGTGTCTCTCTGCCTGCGTGTCTGTCAGTGTGTTTATCTGCCTGAGTATTTGCCTGTGTGTCTATCTGTCTGTGTCTGTCTATGTAGCTTTCTGTGTGTATGTGTGTCTGTGTGACTGCCTGTGTGTTTGTATGTTTGTCTATCTTTATGTCTGTCTGATTGTCTGTGTATCTTTTTGTGTATCTGTTTATTTGTCTCTGTGTGTCTGTCTGTATGTTTGCTTGTCTGTTTATTTGCTTTATGTGCGATTGTCTGTCAATATTCCTGTTAATCGGTATGTCTGTCTGCATGTCTATTTGTCCGTATGTCTCTCTGTATATGTCGTTTACCAGTCTGTGCGTCTTTCTATCTGCTTGTCTATGTGTCTGTTTGTCTGTATGACTGTCGATGCGTATATCTATTTTCCATTGCGCTTCTCTGCTTGTGTATGTGTCTTTCTGTGTGTCTGTACATCTCTTTTCCTGTATGTCTATGCGTATCTGTGTATCTATACATGTCCATTCCTCTGTTTATCTTTCTAATGTTCTTTCTCTATCGATCACAACCTTTTTGAATGTCCATCAGTGCTTGATGTCGATCGCTGGTTGATGTTGATCGCTGCTTGATGTCGATCGGTGGTTGATGTCGATCGGTGGTTGATGTCGATCGGTGGTTGATGTCCATTCTTGGCTGATGTCAGACACATGTTTCTGCCTACTGGTCAAATAAATATGTACCTTATGGAACAAAGTAACAACTCACAAAAACATGTATATATCATACAATGTTATTGGGTCAAGGGGAATGAGCCCATGAATCAGTAACCAACCAAGCAACATTTCTTTATATAACTCTCTCTCTCACACTCTCTCACTCTCTTTCTCACTTTCTCTATAAAATTTAACGTTATGTAGTGACAGTCTAGAGATTTATCAACCACTATCCGATGACGTGGCGTTATTAAGCCCAACTCCTGATAATGCACAAGATATGCTGAATCGACTTTGTCACTTTTCAGAACAAGCTTGCCTTTAGGTCAACACTTTCAAGACTAAGTTAATGAATTTTACTAACTGTAAGCTTAAAATCACCCTCAACGGAGAAACAATTCAGACAGTTTGTAACTTTTCATATTTAGGCAGCAAAATGACACAAGATGGAGATAAAACAAAAGAGATCTCTACCAGAATTGCGTTGGCATCAAGTGCGTCCCACCATCTAACAAACATATAGAAATTAAAAACAATAAGTAAACATACCAAACTACGACTGTTCAACTCCAATGTGATATCCGTTGTTGATATATGGTTGTGAAAGTTGGGAAATGACAAAGAGGCTGGATAATAAATTGAACTCATTTGAAAATAAATGTATTAGAAGACTTAAATATTGGTTGGGAAGAATTCCAGTCAAACATGCAGGTACGAGAAACACCAAACAGTAATATGGTTCTACAACAATAAGAAGAAAACCATGGACTTATATCGGACATGTACATCGAATGAATGAAAACATACTGCCACTACAAGCATTAAAATGGGTACCAGATGACAAAAGAAAAAGAGGACGACGAAGAGAGACTTTTCGCAGAACAACCATCAAAGATGGTATGACAATGGGTCTCAACAATATACAAGAATTACACACAGTAGCATCACATCGCTCGAATTGAAGATCTTGTTTTACTGTCCTAGTGCACCGTGTTCGGCACTGAAGGAACATAGATAGAAATCCGTGTTAATATATCTGTGTCGGCGATGCTTATGGAATGCCTATGGATTTGTGTTTTTACGTTACGAATTTCAGATAAAAAAGAGCAAGCACCAACTGGGAGCACCATTACTATATAATAGGGTAACCATGTATCCTTCTTGTAAAAAAAGGACAAACAAAAATACGACCAGATATTTGACAGAAAAAAAATAAGAAGATGACGCACAAGATAATGTTTAAAGAGAACATGTCTTGGAATCTGGGTATGTGGTAACCCTATTCTATAAACTTTCTTCGCCTTTGTGGCAACCCTGGCTTAAACTGCTTTTTCTGAGTGCAAATAATATGGCCTCTGGGGTTGTTTTTTTAGGTATGTCTTAGAATGATACGAATAGGGATAGTTGAGGGATAGACAGATAACCTATCACCTATGCAGTAAAGAAAGTTGGGGTGTATGCTGGCAACCTGTCACTTGTGACATAATTAAACATTGTCACATCTTGTCTTAATTACTTCCTTAAAATATTCTTAATCAAAATAATCCCTATATATGACAAAGATATGCAGACCATTGGACTATATAACCTTCATTCTTTTAAGGTAGACTCCTATGTGACGGGGAATGATAGCTGTACCATCACATCAGATGGGTCAACATATCTAACAGAGGAATTGGGAACTATATAATTGTCCCAGAAGTATATGCTAAGTTCCTCGCAGAACATAATAATCCTAAAATATTGCTTCACTGGAATGCCTCCTTTCTGGGACTAAACATGCATCAATAAAACCCCTCTCTAACAAAATTATTCTTTCGAGACAACAATACTTATATGTGACCAGTTTCCGTCTCGGTTACTCATCTGAGGATGACCTGTGCTTTTATCAGCAAACCTATGCGCTATCAAGAGCTGCCTGCTCACAGCTAAAGGGATTACTTCATCAACATCATGTGTCAAGAGCTATCTGCTTACAGTTAAAGGGATTACTTAATCAACATCATGTGTCAAGAGCTATCTGCGTACAGTTAAAGGGATTACTTCATCAACATTATGTGTTAATAGCTATCTGCTCACAGCTAAAGGGATTACTTCATCAACATCATGTGTCCAGAGCTACCTGCTCACAGCTAAAGGGATTACTTCATCAACAGCATGTGTCAAGAGCTATCTGCTTACAGTTAAAGGGATTACTTAATCAACATCATTTGTCAAGAGCTATCTGCTTACAGTTGAAGGGATTACTTAATCAACGTCTGGTGTCCAGAGCTACCTGCTCACAGCTAAAGGAATTACTTCATCAACATCATGTGTCCAGAGCTACCTGCTCACAGCTAAAGGAATTACTTCATCAACATCATGTGTCCAGAGCTATCTGCTCACAGCTAAAGGGATTACTTCATCAACATCATGTGTCCAGAGCTACCTGCTCACAGCTAAAGGGATTACTTCATCAACAGCATGTGTCAAGAGCTATCTGCTTACAGTTAAAGGGATTACTTAATCAACATCATTTGTCAAGAGCTATCTGCTTACAGTTGAAGGGATTACTTAATCAACGTCTGGTGTCCAGAGCTACCTGCTCACAGCTAAAGGAATTACTTCATCAACATCATGTGTCCAGAGCTACCTGCTCACAGCTAAAGGAATTACTTCATCAACATCATGTGTCCAGAGCTATCTGCTCACAGCTAAAGGAATTACTTCATCAACATCATCGTCACTGTACTATTCAACGTTATGACGAAAAGATGTTACAAACATCGACTATCCATAACGGCATAGATAGCTTCGACAATGTGAAGTATCATATCGCACTTACACTTTTGGTTTTATATGTCACATAAACGGTGGTAAAAACTTCTGTATGAAGGAATATCTTACAGGAAACGGTTTTGATAGAAACAGTGTTTGGAAAATTAATAATTACGAGGATGCTTAACAAGATCTTTTTTTCTCTTCTGAAATACAAAAGTTATCAGGCTGTGCTAAAACTGGAAGCAATGTTTCTTAATTTCCCTATTTAAGTTTTACTCCATTCAATTCCATGCACAATCGATTAACTTGCTCACCCACCTGAATATTGATATCAGGAATTTCTAAGATTGGAAACGGAAAATATAACAGTCTACCGTCTAATGTTTCTGTAATAGTACCATTGTTTTCACTGTTTGCTCACTGTTTGTCTTGTATTTTCTTGTAAAAGACCGTAAGGTTGAAAAGTTGAAACTGTTTTGTATACTGCTATTTGTATTTTTGTTCATACCCATATCCTATAGTATGATAATATGTGATTCTGTGTGTTTATTGTAAAGCTGCTCGACCTTTCGTTTTCGCAAGTACGTTATTATAGACTTGGAAAGCATTTGAATTCGTTACCTAATCTGTTGTATGTGTTGTGATGCACTAATTTGTAACTTGTATTTTTTGAAAAATACACAGAATCAAATAGGTTGCACAGATTAAGCAGCACCGAAGGTATATCCCGCAGCCATTACATTTACCGTTGGTCACGGCTGATGTGCCAGTCTCTTATCTATTACACCTATGTAGACTAATGGAATGATTCTTTAAGAGTGATATTATTTGATTTTTTATGGATTTTCATTGGTCATTGTGTATACTGTGCATCCATAGCCAATGAAAATTAATGTAAAGTCAAGTAGCATCACATTAAAAAGATTATTTCTCATAAGTCCACAGAACTGTAATTGTCGACACAGCTAATATCCACACCAGACGACAAGTTGTGAGATACAATACGTGGTTCCCAAGATAAGATATATTTCATTCTTTCTTCTTCAGCGTTCATTCTTAAACTCCATAGCATTCACGCGTGCAACAGGACAGGTATCCTACTAGATTTCCAGCAAGATGAAGTCCAAAGAATTTAAATGCGTTGTGTCGTCGTTTTATTTGACCCAATTTACCGACACATCCAACCGTAGCGGTATATTTCATCCAATAAATATATATTAAGTGTGTGGTCAGATGTCATGAAACTAAGAAGAATCGCAAATGTGCGATAAGTTATTGTTTACGCCAGAAGTGATTTTGCAGAAATTGGCTGGCATCATGAAGGTAAAACAAATATGTCTCAAATAGTTGGCCTTTATTTTACTTGGACAGTCCAATGATCATCGAAAATCCAGATTATAATAAAAGGAGAAGAAAGTGAATGCAACATCTTTTACCAGTCCCACAATAACATCGAGCATGAGCGGGAAAAGACAGTTACAGATGCTCTGATTTAGCTGACGACGAAACTACCAACATTTACAGTATTCTATCAAACTCCCAGCGCATGATGCAAGAGATAAGGAAATGCATGATAGGAAACGAGTGGGCGACTCGTCTCTACAACACCCAAAGCATTACATGAGTCCACTTTCTAGGTCATGCGGACGTCAGAGGCAACAAAAGAGCTGATGTGTTGACGAGCAAAGCTATAGTGGATGGTACAATGATGCGAATAGACACAAATGAGTTAATTACAGCGTGGAAACACTGCAAAACGATGAAGAGGACGTTGAAAGAGATAATGTACATGCTCAAAGAATGATAGAAATGGGAGGCACCTGGAAAGAGGGGAGAACGTGCGTCTTCTACAGGAAATAAAGAAGAATCCACAACAAATAACTTACTGGGAGTATATACTCCTATATGGTTTGCGAATGACAAGTAGAGCACTTATGGGAATGACCCTTGTTAGTCGATCTTAATCCATGGCAAGATATGAAATACTTTATTTGGTGTTTACCATGTTAGCAGCCATACTACATGGATGTAACCATTTAGAGGGGTGTTAAGTTTTGATACCAAACACTTCCGTTTCTAAACTAACGTTACTGATCTGAAAGAGTGACACTCATTGACACACACACCATTTAGGAATGATATAATTCATGTGACATCAATCTGTCATGGTTTAACAAATGTGACTTACAAAACGTTTTACTTAACATCCTTCTAAAAAGTCACGTCTATATAGTAAGGTCATCTACATGGGAAAACACCTTTTACTGCATAAGAGGGATGTCCATAAATTATGCCAATAATTCTTTGCCTCTTATTGACTCACATTTACTCCCTTGTCAACAAATATCAAGATTTCAGGGACATAATACTCTCCTTGCTTAATCATGTCAATAAATCTACCCCCACTCACCCACATAAATACATTTTAGCAGAAAAGCGCAACAAATATGTCTTTTTCCACACTTTTAGAAAAAAGTTTCAATTTTAAATATTTTAATGTTTGCATAAAGTCAACAATGTTGACGTCAACATTTGTCAAACATTTTGCTCTCTCCCCCACCTTTTCAACCTTGTCGATAAATGTTTAACTTTTTAAGATCCCTATTGTTGACGACTACGTTATGGTTATGGATAACCTATAAAAGCTGTCGCTCAGTAGAACTCCCAAAAGAGTGCGTCTCAAACAGTTTACTCCTCAAACAGTTTACGCCTCAAACAGTTTACTCCTCAGACAGTTTACTCCTCAGTTTACTCCTCAAACAGTTTACTCCTCAAACAGTTTACTCCTCAAACAGTTTACGTCTCAAACAGTTTACGCCTCAAACAGTTTACGCCTCAAACAGTTTACTCCTCAAACGGTTTACTCCTCAAACAATTTACTCCTCAAACAGTGTACTCCTCAGTTTACTCCTCAGTCTACTCCTCAAACAGTTTACGCCTCAAACAGTTTACTCCTCAAACAGTTTGCTCCTCAAACAGTTTACTCCTCAAACAGTTTACGTCTCAAACAGTTTACTCCTCAAACAGTTTACTCCTCAAACAGTTTACTCCTCAAACAGTTTACTCCTCAAACAGTTTACTCCTCAAACAGTTTACTCCTCAAACAGTTTACTCCTCAAACAGTTTACGCCTCAAACAGTGTATACCCCAGCTTTACAATTGATATAGATGATCTAATGATTTAAAAAAAAAGTTTCAGCAACTATTGGATTGTTCTATTTCTTACAGCAGATCGATATAAGAACACAATGAACATACCTTTCAGTAGTTGATGTAAGTGGATTATCTCAATATCGACACTTACATTTTAATGTTCACAAGTTCTAATATAACAACGGTTGACTATGTCTTGTCGTAGTCATTATTCTTACAAGGCAATACAAAACATACTAAATATTTTGACCAAATCCTTCATTAAGCAAATTATTTATAATGACACATTAGACAGAAAACACACAACCTTAGTTGGACATTTTACACACAAACAGTCCATATAAAACCTATCTGAAAAACATAACCTTTGAGGTTCCCTTGCTTGACAAAGGTTGTTTAATATATATTTTAAACAATTAAATCGCCCGTGTGTTTCTGGTCCCGAAAGGGGAGCAAAGAATAGCAACACTGTTTACCTTCGATGCATGTGCTAAGAGGCGACTAAGGAGATTATGGGATGGAGTTGGCTGTCCCATCCCATATAAGGTCAGTGACCCAAAGCCATGCTGAAGTCGGATGTGTCCAGCCGAAAGGCGTAGATATCGCAGCAATGCTGTAAACCATGACACAACGCATTCCGTTCTCCGGACTACATCCTGCTAATCTGCAGGAGTTTGAGAACGAACGCAGAAGAAGAAGAAGAAGAAAAAGAAGAAAAACAATTGAATTGTGTATTAAAAAACAGTATTTCTGAACTAAACTTTGTCAGCCTCTCTCCTCCCTTGTCAATAACTGTCACACCTTTATTTTTAAAGACTCCATCCAGAAGTTGTTGACTTAATTTATGGACAGTCCCAATTTACGTAAACCGTGTTCTATGACGCTAGTTCATACTTCAGTTTACCTTTACTTGACACCCACGGTATTCAGTAAATCAAACATGACTGCCTTGTAAATTGTGTAACAATTCATTTATAATCAACCACTCTAATAAATAAAATCGCATGTTACAATTACTTATTGAATATACAATCTATTTATAGTTAAGGTGAACTGACGACTTTGAACTTGGCTTTGCTGGAGGGTATACCTGTATAGCGACATTGGTTTCTGAAAGTACACCTGTATAGTGTCATATGACCAGGTAAATGGAGATGAAAGTGTGAATAGGTGTGCACATTCTACATAAAAATACTGCTATAGAGAAGACTTAATTGAAATTCAGCATTAAGCGGTTACAGTAGGTTACTTCACTCACCGATTTATAAACGTTCATCAATTACACTTACACTTCAAAAACACATCAAGGATTGACTTAATGGTACTTTAGTTTTTCATATGTTCTTCGTGTGTTTAAGCAGATCAGCAATAAGCTGAAAGTACTATTAATATGTATAGGTGCTAGAGAGATGGAGAGAGGTACCTCAAGTAAATGAGAACGTCAAGAGGCCGTTAAGGGCACTAGGAACGAAGTGAGAACCATCACTGCAAAGTTTGCGAGAGGGCAGAGACACAAAGAAATTACACTAAGGAAATAGCGACATAATTCTTATGTGTGGTCATTGTAATTGGCAGGTATTTAGCACCTATATAAGTAATTCAAGTAGCTATTGTTCGTATGTTGGTGTTATGACGGACAAATAACATGACGGTTACCTGTCTAGACTACTAGGAACAATCCTCTTGTAGTCCGTGACGGTGGCTGCCTGTATTGGGGTTAATATTTATCTAGATTGCCATAATAGCGAGTGACTTAATTCATCGAGGTGTTGATCCAAGGAGGTACATTAGAAATGACAAATGACATTTACACTATATACTCACGTTTATGTGGCCATCACAAATGCAAATGCGATTTTTATTGCATGTCCTTTAGCTTGACGACTTCAAAATGAATATTTGATGGAAGTGGTTATCTAACCGTTTACTCGGCGAGTTAGAGAAGAAATGATCGACATGTGTGAAAGTCTTGAGGAGAAAATATCGTGAAATGATTGTGGGAAGAATTGTGTCAGGAATTAAATGCTATCACGCGTTTTAGAATAGGAATGGTATAAATACTGAAAAATATTTAATTCAGGGGGATTCAGATTTAGATTCGGATTGAGAATTCAGATTTGGTTAGCAAATCCAGAAGTCGGATCAGTCAAGAGTCGGGAGTGGCCAGTTAGGCAAGTTGGCAGAAGAGCTGCCGAATTTCCAAAGTGAAATAGATCAGTTTGAAACATCGATAAAACGTCTCGAATTCCAAGTGTGAGGATTAGTTTCATCATCATCATCAAGTGCCGTCTCCGCAACGAAGGTTGGCTGCAACGTATCTCCAACATCTCCTGTCTCTTGTCTTGGTGGTGCACTCTGCTAGACTGTAACCTGTCCATCGTGTAATGTTTAGAAACTTCAAAATATGTCTAGAATTCTAAGTGTGAGGATTAGTTAATAGTGTTCTCCGACAGTAAATTCAAGTGTAAAAGATACGGCGAAACGAAAGTCGACAAAGTATACAAGTAAGAACGAAACTCAAATTCTTATGAGAACGAAACCTGTGGGTTGCCAGGGTGGAGATTGCCAATATCCATCACAAGCAGCAAACATAGAGATCGGACGATTCTCTAAAATATTATACGATCGACCAACAGTCGTTGAATGTAGACGTTAACTCCTAGCAGTAGATCTATTGATGCAACTATTTGATATCTTGTTGATGTACATAACTGATGCCTTGATTTTTTGAACTAGTTGTTGTATCACAAAATAAACAGAAATCGTCGAGTAAGAAGACGCTGGATGAGATACGTCGTTTGTATCGTGTTCCTGTTTAAAAGTACATCAGTTGTCAGTGATCTTATGTCAGTTATCACTTTACATCACTACATTCAGTCTTGTTAATTAGGTAGTCAAGAGGTAGTCAGAGATACAAGTGTGAGAGAAACATTACGAGATTGATGGGATAGTCTTACAGTGCACCACCAAGGCAAGAGACAGATGATGTTGGAGGTAAATGTCACGATATACAAAAATAGGTAGATGTGTTGTCGGTGATTAACAAAACAATAAAACAATAATTATCCCGTTCCAAGTTTTGTCTGTTATCACAGTAAAAGAGATTCAGGATAAAAGCAAAAATAGGTAAGGAGTGCTGCCAATATTAAAGTAAATAGTATTATAACAACCACAAAAACAAACCAAGTTTAGACTAAAACGTCTTCATCAGGGGAAAAAAACAAGTGAACATTACATAACGAGACGCATGTAGGAAGAGAGGAGGAAGAGAGGAAGGAGGAAGAGAGTATGTAGGAAGAGAGGAGGAAAAAGTAGATAACAAGAGAGAGGCAATAAGAACAGGGCCGTAGATTTGATTATATTAAGAAGAAGTTTTTTTTATCTAAAAAAAGGTCATTCGTTCGTTTTCGTGTGTAAATGTCGCTATTTTTCACTATTATTACACATAAAGAAATTTTAGTGAAAAATTGCAAAGATAATATCTTTTACCAACCTTTAGGTTACGTTCCTAGTACGAAAAATCACTTCCACATCAACCACATGCCCTCCTTTTTCCCTTATCTACTGGCCTAGATAAGAAGAAGAGAAAGAAGAAGAAAGACACGTATATATAACATGATCAAAAGAAAAAGGCTAAAGAAAATCAAAAGAATGAGTAGGATAAAAAGACAACGAATGAATAAGAAAATAAGTCAAAATATTCTTATCTCAATAGCGAAATGTGTTCTTTTCTACTTAGTTTCGGAACTGGACTAGCCATTACGATATGAGTGTGGACAGTGCCACCTTCTTACTTGTTCTGTGTTATGTTGTATTCTTGATAAAGACCTTGTGGCCTAAACGTCGATTTGTGTGTGGCATTGTGTATTTTACATTGATTAGCACAGCTTAATTAACGTGTTTCGTGTCTCGTCTGTTGGATTACAGTTTTGCAGCAATTGTTACCTTTTATTAATTATCTGAGTAGGTGCTTTTCGTGGCATCATGCCCAACGACATAGAAACGTTTCAGTTGGTTTGTTTTCAATGATTATACCAGGTCTGCTAAAACAAACAGAAGTCGCGCACTTGAATGCAAAATTTGCCACTTTCAACCCCATCTTAGGGTATACAACGATAATTGTTTGTAAATCTTGAGGTTTGTCATCGGGTCAAAGGTTACAACCAATTTTAAGGTCGCTTTCTGGACTTTACTATTATCTGTCAAAGGGATGTCAGCATATCTCGAACTAGAGTAGGGTTATTTTCCGTAATGTATTCTTTGCTTTCAGAGCCACTCAAAAATGACACAGGGAGCCAAATAAACAGACAGAAATACACAAGAACCAGATCTTACAATAGAAGAAATTAGATCAGTAATTCACAGTTTGAAGTGGGGAAAAGCAGTAGGTTGCGACGACATAACAGCTCAAATGATTCAAGCCGGGGCGAAAGCAGCGTAATTATATTTTATCAGCTATTCAATAAGATCTTGAGAACAGAAACTTGGCCATTGGACTGGAAACGTTCAGTATACATACCAATACCCAAAAGCGGTGATATGTAAATATGTTCAAATTATAGACCAATCGCCGTGATCAGCCAAGCCAGTAAAATACTACTGAATATTATAATGAAAACAATACATAACAAGATGGAAGATGAGATCCACGAAGCACAAGCAAGGTTCAGAACTGGCAGAGGCACTAGAGATCATATATTTAACATGAGGAGGATCATAGAGAAATGTAGAGAGTATAACATCGAATTACATGCATGCTTCATAGACTACACCAAAGCATTCGACTGTGTCAATCACCATCAATTATGGGAAATAATAAACGATATGGCTTTCCCAAAACACATTACACGACTAATAGCAGAGCTGTATAAAGATCAAGAAGCAGCGGTAAAAGTTGAGGGTGCAAGATCGGAGTGGTTCAATGTGCAAAATGGAATAAGGCAAGGTTTTATCTTGTCTCCATACTTGTTCAACATCTATGCGGAAAAGATAATGAGAAAGGTGAGACAAGAAACAATGAAGGCTGATTTCAGACCCATAAATATGGGAGGGATGCAGATACTAGAAATTAGATATGCAGGTGGCACAGTGCTATTAACAGCAAACGAACACGAAGTACTGAACATAATTAAGTCAACTCAAAAGTTCAGCAAACAGAAAATTGTGTTCTTAAATATGAAAAAAGACAAAAATAATGACAACTGACAAAACTAAATCAAGTTCCAACATTAATATTGAGAACTGGAATTTAGAAGAAGTGACACATTTTGATTATTTAGGAACTAATATAAACAATGCGGGGGACTGCGCAGTTGAGATCAAGAGAAGAGCAGCAATGGCGCTGGCAAAATTAAAACAGCTAAAGAAACTATAGCAGGGTACTAAAATAAGAATCAAATTGTGTTTACAACGAACATGTGTATTTCCTGTGGCGACATATGGATGTGAAGCGTGGACACTAAATAAAACAGTGGCCAAGAGAATAACCTAATTTGAATTAAAGTGTTATAGAAGAGTTTTGAGAATACCATGGACAGCAAGGAAAACAAACCAGGAGGTGATACAAACAATTAACTGAACACCATATTAAAGGAAAGACTAGTTTTATTCAGTCACATTAAGAGACACGACAGTATGGATAGAGTGTTATTGGAGGGGGTGATAGAAGTCAACAGGGACAAAGGCCGCCCAAGACGCCGTTGGACAAAAGACATTCAGGAATGCCTGCACATATCACAGGAAGAGGCAGGACAACTTTATCAAGACTGCGGATACTTCAAGAGATCCATATTAAAGACTACGTTCTGGAACGAATATGTCACCTGATGATGATTCTTCGCTTGAATAAAGGCTTTCTAATAGAGACATCTTTGTTTTAGTCTTTATATGTCGATGACATGATTATCTTACTTCGAGTTGTTATATTTCGTTATCCTAGGTCATAGAGTCATAGGTCTAAGTTCAGAACAAGCTGTGCTCCGAATTAGTTCTACCAGCTAATCCAAAGTAGCGTCACGTTTATTGGTTAATGAAACGGATGATTATTTTTGTTACCAGCCAATGAGAAACATGGAAAATATCTAATCAGCTAAGATGTGTGAGATTATTTAGGATTATCGCGCAGAACTATATTGGAGAAGAAAAGATACGGGCGATTGTTTGGGATCAGCACGCTGGATTATTCAGTAAAAGGACATGGTTCAGACACGGCTCATTGTATCTGTTCTCTCCAAATTTAGCTGATAAAAGTTATTGATGAAGTTTGGCTCTCGCAGTAGAAGACTGCCAGCAAAATCATAACAAGCCTTTTCTTACGTCATGTTTTCACTTATTTCCGTTAATTTCGTTGCTCGGGTTTGTCAGGTCACACAAACTATATACATAGTGACCAATGAAATTCACGGTAATAATAACAATCGTGAGGAAAGGTGGCTTGTTTTGGTTTTACTAGTAGGTTTTCTATTTTCGAGTGTAACAAATTAAATAAAAATGATGAACATATGACTGAGTTGATATACGTCTTGTTTAATAGTGAATTAGTCTCTAGCTGAGACAGGACCTTTTCAACCTAAGACTGTAGACTATGTTGGTTATATTGGGTCGTTGATATGCCAAGGAAACATATACATGCATATATATATATAAAAGAAGAAGATTAAATATATATATATATATATATATATATAATCTTCTTCTTTTCATCCAATCCATGTGGCGCTGATTATATCGTTTCTAACCACAGCCATCCTTCTAATTCGTGTTTGTCAATCATTTCCTATACCGATGTTCTTCCATGCCACAAAGCTAGGTTGTCAAACATCTTCACTCTTGGTTTTCCCCCACCCCTTGCTCTTCAACTTGCCTGTTGTTACAGTTGTTCCATCTTTTCTCTTTTCATTATGTGTCCAAAAAGTAAGATTATTTTTAATGCGGATAAGCAGCTCCTTGTTGGAATTAACTTATTTCAAGATATCCTCATTACGCGTTTTATCTGCCCATGGTATATATAGATCTTGATATAGATATGGCGTAGATGTATCCATGGGTGACTTTCGCGAATGGAAGACCTACCAACAGAATTCAAATAAACCTTTTGTGTCATGTTTTCCATTATTGCCATGATTTTCGTTGGTCATTATTTATATACTTTGTACCTGCTAACGCCGCTCAACGAAATGGACGAGAATAATCGATTATGTGAACTTAATAGGCTTATTTTAATTATGTTGGTAGGTCTTATCTCGTGATTCGTCCATGATTACCGCAGTCAGGATTGAGAAATATCAAAATGGTCTCATTTTATGAATGAATACCCATGTCACTCTGAATATTTCTAAGCGGTGAAAAATGCTTCGCAAACAAAACAAATCATCTGTATATTAATAAAAAATCAAATTGTATGAGTAAATGACTCCATGCTCAAGTCGTCTCACTATTGATTTGTATCGTTCATCGCTTAGCAAAACAATCACGTTTGGGATTTTTCCGTTAGTTGAAAGGACGGCTAATTGAAGCAGACAAAATTGAGAAAAAGCAGATAGAAACTATTTGCTCAATGGTTGCCAATTGTTTATAATTTCTTAACTTTACAGTTTTACAGGTCAACATTGAATGAAATTGAGGCTGCAGTAAACTGTTCACCCTGAGGTAATACAGGTAGCGTAATCTTCCTGTTGTATTTTTCCATTGTGTTTGTTTGTCCATATAAGGACCTGCTTTGTAGAAACGTCGATTCCGTGTACTTGCTCTATGTCAATATAATATGTAGCTCCTCTTATTTTTGTTATTAAATTTAGCAGAAACAAATAGCTGAAAAGATTCTATAATTGGGTTCATTGGCATGTCTCATATGTACTCCGTCCCTGTCAAAGAAGCCATACACTGCTTGCCGAGAGTACCACTCATACCACGTAACTCCGAAGCATCAAGCGATAATCCTTAGGGATCTCCTCAGTGATATTAACTGGTAAACAATGCGTTATATTTAGTATTGCTCTACTGAATTAGAGAGCATTATCGCAGATGAATACGCATATTTGTAAATAAATATTTTAGAGTAAGCTATATTTGCTGAATGATGTTTGAAAATATCGACGATTGAAATAAAACGGTACAAATAGGTGTATGTTCATCCATGTATTGCTGGAGCCCGAAGCAAAAAAAATATCGACAGTGTAACATAAATTGGTTAATTTTTTCACAATAAGGTATCTCTTATAGTGAGGCAAACTCTTTTCAATCATAGTCGTTATACCAATTTATATCAGATTTTAACCAATAAATATAGTGGGGGTCTCCGTTCTAGTGATCCGCACACCTCGTTTTACGGATCTGTCATGCATGTCGTAGAAAGGTAACTAATGAGGTATGGGTGGAATTGGCTACCCATCAGATAGATGATCAAAGTGACCCAAAACCATGATGAAATCGGATGTGGGAGGCGAAATGCGCATACATCGTAGCTAGGCTACAAACCATGATACAGCACATTCTGGTCACTGTGCCACAATCTGCTAAGATGTTTTTGAAAATAAGACATAAGAAGATGCATTTGAGAAAACCTGCAGTAAAACTACTTTTCTAAATAGTTAACATTAAAATATTCACCTTATACCACATTTCACAAAAGCCCCAATAGTCTATTAAAATACTCTTCACCTTTACTTAAACAAAAAAATGCCGATAAAGCTTACAATATTTTATTTTTATTCAGTGTTGTTTACAGTAGTCACCGGTGATATATTTCTACTATTTTTCTATTTTGTACCTTTTTTTGGTTCTCGATAAAGGTTTAAAAATCAATTATCTTCTATTGTCTTTCCCCAGGTAGTTTGTTATCTACTCTTGTGTCGTTAAGCGTAGGAGTGATTGGAGCTCGAGATTGTATTCTAATGACAGATGTGTCGCCTATGCTGTGCTATGATTGTGTTTTATTAAGATGTTCCTGACGTTTCTATCCATCTTTATCGTGGCCTTCCTCTGGCTTTGTGCCCTGATCTCATTTGGTTATGTACCCGTACCTAAAGGTATAACTGTACGGGAATTCTCATAATGTGCCCAAACCTCTTGATCTGCTGCCTATGTATTTTGTGCAAGGTGTTATATTATTCTTTCCCTGATGTCTTAATTTCGTTATCTATCAAGCCTGGTGATCCCCTGCAGCTTTCCTCAAGAATTTCATCTCACATATCACTAACTTTCTGTAATGTGAATATGAAGATTTTTAAAAATCGAAACGTAGAATTCGTTTTTCACTATGCCACTAAAATTCACTTATTAGGTGTTGCTCTTTGGCTTTCAAAGGAAACCTTGCCTATCTTTGCTATTATGACCTAAAGTAGTTGCTTATCATGTTTATATTTTTTTCCTTCGATTGCATACTTTTTGTTGCTGCAATATTTTTCTGAGCAATATTTGCGTTTAGAATTTTGCCATTCTTTTATGAACTATTCGGATGTCCAACTCACTGCAGCTGAATATGTTGCATTGAGCTTCTGAGACTTCTTCACTATCTTCAAGCAACAGAGCAGAACAAACACATTACTATGGCATAAAAATTAAAAATTACCCTCAATTGTGTTGACTCCGCTGCAGTGTTACGCAAAATATCTGTAATTAGTTTTCAAACAATTGTATTCTTAATAATTTAAGTGCGGTCACTTCAGAGTAAAGTGCATGTAATTAAGAACACTTATGATAAAGGGAGGCTAATACGCTGCAGTTGTAGCTAATATAGTTGACAAGATTGTTGAACTAGTAAACGATGAAGGATAATCAACATTGTTAAGTATTATTTATTATTACTAATGAGTGATTGTGTATTTCAATCTGTACCGCACTTTAAATGAACATTACTATTTGCATAGACAAAGCACATAAACGGGTTATCAGTAACGGTCAATGCCACCTTAACAACAAATTTTTTCAAGTGAAGTACGACATATGTGTACACGCTTGTTGGAACTGTATTCCATCTTCGATGCGTGGTCCATTTAAGTCTACCACAAAGAATAACAACATGGTCGCAGCTGCTCAGTACAAGGTAACGAATTGCAGGCCCATTTCAAAATGTAACATTCGTAGTTTTACGTTATTTTAATATACACAACAATCAATATAAAATGAATACCACACGGGTTGTTGAAACCTGTCATTTAAAAAAAAAAGAACTTTGAAAGGCCGGATGACCTAGTCCCTCGTCAGTTACAAAGTACCGTTATCTCATCAAAAATCATCTTTTAATATTGACGCCATTTGTGACTGTTTGCGTGATTTTCCTCATGTTTGACTGATCATATCATCCATGTGTATTTAGTTGCCGGAAGTGGGGAATTGCGTTCAATTTAGATCACTATTTGTAACAGTTATTGGCAATGGTTTGGTAAAATTGTGATCACTTGTGTGGGTAATTGTTGAAAGCAATAAGGTGTAACACATATAAGCATTGTAGACATTGCCTGAAAATTTTAATTTGATTATATCTCTTGTAAAGTAACAAAATGTTGTCAAAAATTATGTCAGTTTGTATATTATTTTAAAAAGCATATACATCTTGTCCATATTAATATTCGAGTAATAACTAAAGTTTCGGCGCTTTAAAAATTGAAGGGAAGAGGAGTTTCCTATGACAAGTTACCCTATTTTGTAAGCACCTTCTTTGGCCGCTTACAACTATCTGTAAAATGCATTGGCTTGAGACTTCTTAAAAAACAGGAGAACTGGCATACTTGATTATAGAGGCGCTGTAAGCAGTTGTTAAAGTACTTACATTAAAAGCAGATTACTTTAAATTTGGTAGACACGATTTCGTGAACACTAATTGTATCGTTTTCAAGTATAGAACCTACAATAAAGTTAGAGAATGTAGTTGTGTTGTGGAAGATTTGTTATCAGTTAAATATTATGCTGTCATGAATTTAAAAATAAACTAAAGTATCTTATTGATAAAATTGTAATATTTTTATTTAAAATAAGTCAGGTGCTTGGCCGCTGATTTCCGAATTCGCTTGTTTCGGAAAAACGTCTTTTAGGGTTCAACACCGGTTGGGACATTTTTGTTATTGTGCACAAACATTAGAATGTGCATTTCATTAGTATATTGTAAATAAACATAGCACGCTGCGTTAAACAAAGACTTTTAGATATATATTTTGATGTTACAGTCGACATATGTGTTAGAATTCATATTATTTTTTACAAATCTGAGTAGGTCACGTCGTCTTGTCCTTGCATGGTTGCGAAATATACGTTTCTCCCATCATCATCATCATCATCATCAATCCTATAATCTTTTAAGGTTGCCGTTTTGAAAACACAAAATTCCACCATTCCTCTATCACTTATCAGCTCTTAATTTGAGTTTGGAGAAACTTAATCCTACCCGATCTTTAATATTATCAGATTATACTTCCCGTTCAATCAAAATTTTTAGGATATGTGACAAGGAAAGCAAAACTTGAACTTTTAATTGCTACCAGAAAGATCAAGGAGAGAAGAGACAGAGGAAGACTTCGAGAGAAATTTCTGGATGGTGTGTCACTGTGGTACAAAAGGAAGTCACCAAAAGAATATATTAAGAACACAAGAGACAAGGAGTTGTGGAGAAGCCTGATCGCCTAGCTACGCCAATCGGTATGACTCTTGATTGAAGGGGAAGCTCGTTTATCCCGTTGTGCTCCTCTTCTTTTACCACCCTCAATTGTTTGAAAATGAATCTACCCAAAAAATCGATCGTAAACAGAAGATGAACTTCTCTATTTAAATGACTACTCTTCATCCATACTTTTTACAATGTCTTAATTATCAAATTCGATTTAAACACTTCTCTACATTGTGTTTTTCATTGTTTAACCAGTTTATATTTGACCTTATAGTTTCGTTATTTGACACACATTTCTTATCCTTATCAGCTACTTCTTTAATTTGTTTATCCTCATTTTCTCTATCATACACGTTTATCTGCTCTTCTTTTTATCTTATTTTTTTCCCTACTATATTGTTGTATTTCTTCCTCAAACTCTCTTCTATTTTTATCAACTCCCTTTATATCTACTGTCATTTATCTTATCTCTCCCTTAATTTTCTCCTCCTACCAGCCTCATCATATGTTTGTTTTTATGTAGAATTAGCTGTTTGTCCATTGGTTTCTGTCATGTTGAAGAATTTTTAGTCGAAACGTTGTCTGAGATTGTGTTTGTTGTTAGCATGTGCACAATATTGGCAAGGCATTCTACATATCTCTGTTTCTTTGTCCTTTTATTTTGTATTACTCCATCCCTCGGATTGTCATCCGAAACTTAAGATTTATCTCCAGTTTACACGCAACTCATCAATGCTCTCAAAACAACTCCATAGTTATTGACGCTCATCATCATCAGGTGCCATGCCGGCTGGCGTAGGTGATCATGGCTCTCTATTCCCAGCAATATGTATCAATATCGTTGTTGTTTCCCTGCCGTGCCACGTTGTCAAACTGTCTAATATTTTCTCACTTTGTCGCCTTCTGTTTCTGTTGAATTCAATCTTGCCTGGTGTGACTATGTTTTCCAAACCTCCGTGTCTCATGAAGATGCCAGAAAAAAAAATTGTCTTTTTCTTGTATTATTGATTTGTCCGCTTCGAATTTGACTCTTTTAACACCTTCACATTAGTTTTTCTGGCAGTCCATGGAATTCTCAGCATTCTTCTGTAAACTGTAAAACCGTATCTCCATTGCCTCTATTTTCCCATTTTTCTATTTGTTTATTGTCCAAGACTCTCATCCATATTTTAGTATAGGAGTTACATAGTACTGCAGAACTCTCTTGCTCACCTCTAATGACAAGATCATATTATACAATATATTTTTCATTTACTGAATGTCGTATTTGCTTGCCCTATTCTGCTTCTTATCTCTATTGAACTTCTTTCATCTGCTTTAATCGGTGTACCTAAATATTTAAATTGGTGGACTTGTTTACTGACCCTATTATAACAAGATATAACTAATAGTTGAGATGCTGATGATGCATATTACTCCTTGATTATACACAGTGTGAGATCACGTTTCACCAACTTCAAAATGAGGTATCTCGGCAAATAAATAACGCATAAAGTTGCAATTTTTTGTATGAACTTGAAATGCTATAGAATCTAAGAATTATATTTTGTTCATTAAAATGCAATGACTATTTCAATTTTCGCTTGTTTACGATATATATCGAAAGTCTACTTGTCAACACACATCTCACACACATTTTAAAGATGTTTACAGTCAATTATATGACCACATTTACCCATGATTGATAATACAATTGGCATGATTTAAGCATGAAACTGCACTATTGTGTACTCTTGAACACAAAACAGACGGCGTTAAAGGTTATATGCTGTATAATATCTTAAGTGGTAAAATTTGGTTCCAATAGACAAGAATTAGTATGCAAACAAGGATTCCATTCGTTTATAAAAACTGGACATGATGCATAAATATAAAGTATATACCGTTATTTATTGACTCTAACCAAAAATAACATCATATGCAAAAAATGACATTAATACGTTATATCAAAGAATTGCATTTGTTTGAGGACAAAACTAGTGAAACGTGCTGTAACATCTAGAGCAAATTTCAGAGTCTCTGCACCTAGCATTGATCATGTTAAGATATGAAAGTTACTCATACATTAATATGTTTGATAAACGTTGTAATTTAAAGAAAAAGGAAAAGGGGGTACTTTTATGTGACCACAATACATAATGTCTCCATCTGCATTACAAGCTCCGATCAAACGTTAATTCTAGATACTTAATTTTCTCATTCATCCTGATAGTCTCCTCATTGATCTCCACACCAAGAAGTACTATCACCATGATGTTGTTGGTCAAGGAACACCACATGACGCTACCTTGCTGGGATTAACCTGAGAGTCTAAGTCATCACACGTGAATAATTACATAAAACAAATGTTCGGTTGATTAGCGTTACAATGAATGCACATAGTTTCAAACTATAGGGTATGAGTAAAAATACAAAATACAAATAACAATTTACGAGACAATTTCAGTGTTTCAACTTTGTGGTCGTTTTCAAGAAAATACAATACAAAGAGTGAAGAAAATGTAAAATAGTAAACAATAATGACACTATCACAAAAGCATTAAGCGGATTACTTGTATGTCTTCCATTTTCAGATACATCTAAGGTAGCAATGACGTACGACATTTGAATGTCTCAGTTGTTTAATGTCTGCCGTGTAATTCTTTTGTGATAGTGTCATTATTGTTTACTATTTTACAGTTTCTTCACTCTTTGTATTGTGTTTTTATTGTTTTTACTATTTCCTCACTGTTTCTCTTTTTTTTTTTAAATTGTAAGGATGAACCGTGGAAGCAATCTTGCATATTGTTATTTGTATTTTTGTGTACCCATACCCAATAGTCTAATAATCTGTGCTCTCACTATAAAGCTGATTGACCTTTTGTTTTACGTAAGTACTATTGTTATACAGATTTATATCCGTCTCATTTATTATCGATTGTCATGAAAATGCCTGTAATGTGTCATGTATATGTACACCATCCTGTATCTTCCTATCCTGTATGTAACGATGTCATCTGTAAATGGTAGTGCACCATGGCTCTATAGTCTGAATATTAACCACGTTCATAGTGGAATAGCACTTAAATGGGTACCAGATGGTAAAATGAAAAGAGGAAGTCTAACAGAGACTCTTCGCAGAACACCCATCAAAGAGTAGGACTATGGGTTTCAACAACGTGCAACAATTACACATAAATTCGATCGAATTAGAGAGCTCTGGTTTTTGCCCTATGCATCGTATTCAAAGCTTATGGAACATATATAGATAGTTGAATGTCTTGTGACATAGCTTAACAGCTTGACTGCGATATATGCGTTCTACAGGTGACACATCTTACTTCAGAATGGTATTATAATACAATTTGAATTATTTTTCACTGTCGTCGGTTTAACGAAACTGTTTTGCTCACATTCTGGAGACTGTGTAACATAGATATTATAGAGAATAGCATAGAGAATAAAGAGGTGCTAAAAACACTTAAAATGAAGAAATAATTACTAAGAAAAAAAAAGATCAGGCACATAAAATATTTTGGACACATTAAAGGACATGGTACCTTGTTTGACCTTACTTGAGGGCAAAGTCAAAGGGAAGCGAGTAAGAGGTAAACAGAGATACAAGCGGTAGAGTAATATTACAAGATGGACAGGTTGCAGTCCAGCAGACTACGCCACCAAAACAAGAGGCAGGGGATGTTGGATATCTGTTGAAGCCAACCTTCGTTGCGGAGAAGGCATTTAATAATGAACATAGAGATTGTTATATTTAAAGGGAAATCATCGATCTTTGTCACTTAATAAATTGTTACTTATGGTTGTTTCCCTTAATATTACTGACTCTGTGAGGTACAAGGTGTAGCTGTGACAACCAAGGTACTGGGTACATGGTTATCTTTTGGCTGTTTATATTTGTTGGTCATGAAAATGTATTTATTCAGGTGGATTATTTTCCCAGAACATACTCTTTTCTGTGAACTATCTAATCGTCTCACGATTGAAAGCAAGTTGAAATGCTGCAGCCAAAACATGTCAATGAAATCTAAAGAGTCGTATGTTCATCTTCGTCTTGGGCGGCTCTTTCCCTGTTATCAGAAGCCATGCCTTTCATTACTAGATTTTCCTTTATTTCATGTTCCTAAATTATAACTAGAACTCTCAATCGCTACTGGCAAATTATCAACAAACTACAGGGCAAAGTTACCAGCAATCTTAGAAGCGTTAAAGGCTCTAGAGGGAATAGAAATTCAAAGGAGCTAACATAATCTTCTGACTGCATGTCAGTACTCCAGACCATCCAAAATGAACATAACGATCTCCTAACAAAAACAACTGTAAAACTTTTAAATCAACTGTCTGCTAACAATACAGTTGTGCTTGCAGTGGATCAATGCACAATGTGGAATTGCATGGAAAATGCAGCTGACAGACTGGCGAAAGCAGGTATAATAAAGAACAGTTACAGCACAGAGTACCACCGACTGAAGGAAAAACTCTCATCAAAAGAAAAAACAAATATACATGAAGTCAGAGAACAGGTAATAACTTTCCATAGGATCCCATTCTAAAGCTAAACAGATCACAGCAAACAACAATTTTTAGGCTCCGCACAGGACACTGTAGATTACAAGCACATCTCTACAAAATGAAATACAAACTGACCAATGTCCACATCAACAGGGTCCCCACTCCAGAACACATTCTACAGGCATGCCCAATCTTCGATGCCGTGAGAACTAAAATATAGCCCCAACAGGCAGATCTGAAGGTAAAGCTGTGGGGCAACCATGACGACTAATATCATGGAGGCGGTCCACATTCCTGTATAGACTTATGAGTATAGGAAACTGATGGCAGAAGGAGAAGAAGAAGATTCGCCTTTTCCGTTTCCATGACATCCACAATATCCTTCTTTGGCATCTCATTTCGAAGAAGGAAGTTCTCATACAATCAGCACAGCACAAACAGAACAGCAATACAGCACACACATGATGATGTTCGTCCGTCGTAATCGACTATGACCAAAACTCAACCAAAGTAATAAAAATAAAGTTAACAGTGCGTTGACTAACAAGTCCAATGCGAGCACAAAAAGATCTTCCACACAACTGACATCTCTAGAGGGTATCTATGGGACGTTGAGATGTTTTGTCTTTTCACAGCACACATACAATTTACACTGCATACACTTACAAACAACACAATACACACATACAATTTACACAGCATATACTTACAAAAAACACAGTACACACATACAATTTACACAGCATACACATACAAGTAACACAGCACACACACAAACACACACAAGCACTACACACATATAAGCAATGCAGCTCCACACAGCACACACATACAATCAATACAAAAACCCACATACTCTACAAAGTACACACATGTAAAATTAACACCACACGCACACCAATACAACGAATACAGCGGGCCAACATACATATAATGAACACAGCACAAACACATACCGTAAATACATCACACGCACACACACACGAAATCAACACATCACACAAACAATCAAGCAACACACGCACCACAAATACTATCAGCAAAGCATACACAAGCAAGCAACACAGCACACACATATACGCAGTACACACATATACATACAAGCAATAAGGGTCTACAACACACACACACATACATTCAACACTGAATACATACATACAATCAGCACTGCACACACGAACACAATCAGCACTGCACACACACACACATGCAGTCCGCACATATACATACAATCAGCACTTAACACACATACAATCTAATAATCAGCAAACACACACATACACACACATACAAATAGTGCCTGCACAAACACACATACAATTAACACTACTCACACACATACAATCAGCACTGCACATATACACATCAATACTTTCACACACACATACAATCAGTACTTTGATATATATACACACACAGCTACAACCAGTACTTGCACACACACACACACACACACACACACAATCAGTACTTAACACACACACACACACACATACACATACAATCAGCACAGCACATACACATACAATTTAACATTCCAGGCAGTACGTACCCCAATCACATTCAGTGATATCGATACACAATTGCATCTTGGGTCACCTGATGTGTACAGATCAAATTGATTCTTACAATCTATTATTCATGGATCCACTCCCAATGCCACAGCGTGTAGTCTGTGTATGATAATGAAGTCAGGAGCGTGTAAGCACGCAATTATAATACCATAAACTAATACTCATTACTGATAAGTAGTTCTACATTTTTTTCTATTTTCTTCGTCTACTTTCGTTTTCAAACTCCTGCAGGTTAGCAGGAAATAGTACGGAAAACGGAATATGTTGTGTAATTGTTTACAGCTTCGCTAAATATCTTCGACCTTCGGCATGACACATCCGAGTTCCCCATGATTTCTGGGTTACTTTGACCATGTATGGGAGAGGACAGCCAACTACACGCCAATAACTTCCTTAGTAGTTTCCTGCGACATGCATGGTATATACACTGTGTTGCCGTTACTTTCTCCCTTTCGGGCCCTGGCAAATATGGCTGAGTCTTTCTATCTATTGTCTTCTTTTCTGCTCTTGCTGTATGTTGTTGCAGGATTGAATGGAAATCTGTTTTCGGGCTATGACACGTTTGATTGCTTGATACGCAGTAATATTGTCACACCTCAGAACATTGGTAACACCTCCTTCAATCCCTTCTTTCTTTGTATTGTATTCTTTCTTTTGTGTGATCTTTGTTGTGTGATCATGCTGCTGGTCAAGAAGGGTTCGTTCTTATTGAGTGGCCGCACCATTTCAGTCTATTTTTTCAATATATTTGACCACAGATGTTGTTCCAACATTTCAAGTAATTTCTTCATTTCTAACGTGATCTCTTCTTGTGAAATCTGCTGCTCTTCTTACACACCTTAACCCATGTAATAAGCTCTCTCTCTCTTGCCTCTTAGTTAGTATCCATGTCTGCCATTGATAACACAATGTTGCTATAAATATTGAATTTATGATTTGCCTTGTGGTTTGGTTTCCATCGGAACAGATGTGTGTTTCGATATTGGTTAAGTTCCTAATTTACGTAGTTCGCTTTTTTAATTTCTCGACCTATCTCTCCGTTCTTCAGTCGTCTGTAAAAATGATCCAAATTTTTTTTAATGCCTGCGCTTGTTTCGGTAGTTTTTTTCAGTAGGCCCTATGCTTTCATTTTTTTTTTAAAATTTAAAAAAAAAAACCGTATCATAAACAATTTTCGATCGATATTTGTTTTTGTAGATAATTATATCATTAGGTTCATGATACTGATATCGCTGTTTGTCCTTGCATTTCTTTTTGGTAAGACACAGTTGTACTTCTCTCCATGCCTGTGGAACATTGCCTGTACCTCAACTGTAATTGTTTATTTGCAGTAATTTATACACTGCTGCATGTTCTAAGTTCTTAAGCTTTTTACTGGTGATGCCATCCGGTCTGGTGATTTTGTTCTCATTTAGTGGTTTTTTTTCATAGATGCGCTTAGTTATTCTAATTTGAATGGTTTATACGACACCTGGACAGTTTGTATTGTTCCTACCGTTGTTTATTTGTGGACGAAAAGTTGTCTGAATGCATTGATGGTAATGAAACTTTCTTTTATATAGGATTCTGTAAGTATGCCTGCTGCTTAGATGACAGTATAGAGTTTACCTCTAACTTCCAGTGTAATTGTTTATCGCTGAAAGTTGCTATCATCATTTATTTGCTTGGCTAGTTTCCCGAATTTTCCTCCTTCCTTTTCAAGGTTAATTAAATTTCTGTGCTTTTTCATCCAACGTCTCCTGTATGTTTATATCTTTTCTTTAGTGAACTTATGTAATATATATATATATATATATATATGTCTAACCAGGTCTCAGAAAATTGTACTTGTGATGTGGATTCTGCAGTGACCATTTCTAAATCTGAAGATTTTAACGTGGTCTGTTCTTGTTATTGAGTGGTCCTATGCACATATGCAAGCACTCATTATTATGTCTATAACACATTTGAGGTGGTCCTTCTGCTCTTATTCACCGTCGTCTTGCATTTATATTTTTCCGCCTTCGAGTCATGGTATTTACAATATCATTACATAATAATAACAACACATTTAAAAGAAAGAAATGTATTTTTTTTCTCAAATTTATATTTCGTTGAATACAAAAATTATTCGTCTTACGCATCACAATTTTGTTATATATTTCGTTTTTCGTAAAGTAGCTACTGAGTCTGAAATTTACCTCTGGGAACCTTGACATTGTGTCAATAATGGCAGGTGATGATTAATAAAATATTAATTGAAATTGTTATTTTCCCCCAAAAAGTTGCATATACTGTTATTATTCGGTGAATTTGAATATTCAGCGGTAGATTTCAATGTCGAATTTATTTTATATTAGTATTTTAGTAGATATTCATTTATACATAGACGTAGGAGTAAATTCCTAGTAGGTTATTATTAGAAGTTATCTTGTCTTGCACCTGTTGTGTTGTCTGATTTCCTTCGGATATCAATATCACTATCGTATGATAATATCACCCTGTAATCTTCCAATTGAGTAATCACGAGACTTAGATTATATAGAGACTGAATTGAAGACATATTACAAATCTTCAGCAGTGTTTTCAGCATATATCAATTTGTTTTAAAATCTGCTACGGTTTTAATTTATACGACTCAGTTTGAGTTTACTGACTTAGTTAAGAAGGTGGCCTCTATTTCGAAGAACTGAGACGGTAGGTAGGAGAATCATGAATGGCCTTAAATTGATAAGCAATAGACTGTTGGCAAAGCAACATTTATTTTATTACACAATTTGGCGCATTTTACAATTTATAGGCCCTAGACCTAGTTAAACTTTTTTAAAGAAAATACATTAACCTTTAGCAAGCCAGATTAAAAAATACGAAACGTATCCCTGCCACCGGATTCTTTTTTGAAAATTTGCATTATTGATGGTGACTGTTTTGAAAATGTGATAATTTTTTGGTTGTTAGAGATATTTAAATAATATTTGCACATATAAATAAAGAATTGAATTATGCATATATTGGTGTAATTTATGTACGTGTGTGTGTGATACCAGACGTATGAGAAAGTGGTAAAGACGTTTTTCACAAAAAACATATATTTTATAACAAATAAAGAGGAAAAAAATAAGAAAAAAAATAACTTACCTTACATATCGAATTCCTTGGCAACACTGTCAACTAAATCACGTAAATCTGTTGTATTTATGTTCTTTCACTGCGAAATTATCAAAATATAGCCGGGGGAACTGTATAAAACATGTAGATTTGCAGTAAAATCGTTCTTTGAGCTTAGGCCTAGAGTTATTTTTTCTGCCACTTCAAAATATTCGATATCAAACGTACAAGTCCCCAAACCAGCACGGCATTCTGTATATTCACTGCTGTGAAACTAAATAACCTAATAATCCATGATTCAATCCACGATTCAATGTTATTTTATTCGAAATACGATGAAATAAAGGTCTGTAAAACCGATCCATCATCATGGCATCGTACCGGTGTACAGATGTGGTCAGATTAATTGCTCTTAAACTTTTACGAATAGCCAGCCATTCTCAAAAACGATCATGTCGGAAGTGGGGGATGTACCGGCTTCGATTGCGCATGTCCCCAGCTATGTGCACGAACTGTGGTACGTGTAAATCTCACGATAATCTCGCTGGGTGGGATGACCCGCCATCAGCGCGCGCGGCCATTTTGTTTTTCGGCGGCTGGATATCATATCGGCTCGGTGAAGGTTAACATCAAAAAGCCTTTTTAACTTTAAACGCCAGAACTTGGAACTAAGACTAGACATGAATTTAGAAATCCCATGTGAAATGTTGGCCTAGACTTGATTATTCAACTATTTTTATTAGGAAGGCCTATGTTTTATAATATTCTATTTCTGAAGTGAGATGTAAGCGTGTTTGAATAGTGTCATTGTATAGGTAAAGATATGTCCCATTGCAGCAACCTGCCGTTGGGAATGAAGATAAATCTTCATGTACTAAGCCGCAGCAACTATTAGGTGGGGTGGCCAGTTCCCTTCCTTGCTGTATTTACCTCTCCTAACTCATGCGTCAGGTACTCATGGTCATTTACAGCTGAGTCGATTGGAGGAGTGGTCGTGTCAAGCGAGAAATCACAACCCACAATTTTTGTGTGTCGGGACGTGGTTTCGAACCTGGCATGTTGTAACCCAGTGATAGAAAGCAAGCTCACTATCAACTAGTAATAGGACTTATTTAGGATTTATATAAGTTTACATAATAGCAATTCTATATAGGTCTACATGCCTAATTTATAGACTGTCTAGTATATAATTTATAGACTGTCTATATATATTTTTTTCATATATATATATATATAGACTAATTGCTTCAATGTTTTTGTGGTCTTGCATCCTACAACCAACCACACTGAGTAAAACTGTCATCTAAAACTTGCTAAACTTAAACATACAAAAATTAATGCCAGAGAAACACCAGTCTGAAGTTGAAAATAAAACTCTACTTCCTTATTCTTGTTCATTGTACATTCTCACACTCCTGCAGATTAGCAGGATGCAGTCCAGATAGTGGAATGTGTTGTCATGATTTACAGCCTAGTTATGATATCTGTGTTTTGGCCTGACATTAGCATGGCTCTTGAATGATTTTGAGTCTTAATGCAATGGGACAGACAACTCCACCCCAAAACCTCTTTAGTTGCCTCTTATTACATGCATGGAAGGTAATATGTCACTATTCTTTGCCCCCCTTTTGGGCCCCAGCAACATCAGACATCCACTACCTGGCTTAGGGAACAAGAGTGACAAGCTTGACTCTATCATCATGTTTCAACTTTTTAATTCCTTCAATATTTCTCTATTCATTCCTAGGTTCTTTCAGGAAAAAATAATTCAATGCCCTGAATCAATGTGCAAATACATTTGTCATGCTGAGTATTGATTTCTTACAGATGATGTAATACTGTTCCATGGGTTCCTTGCTAGATATCAAAGTTATGTAAATTGTCAAATACTAGCATTTACAACTATCAAAAAATGCAAGCAAACATATTGTGGACATATAAAAAGACACATTGGTTTAGAGAAAGATTAATCAAGGAGGGAAAATTTCAGGAAAGAGAACAAGAGGGAAACTAAGGCTCACATTGAGAGCCATTAGCTAGAAAATGTCCTTAACTGTGTTTACAGGTATTATAGCCAACTAACCCACAGTGGTGTAAGTATTATTAGTGCATTCATGACATTCACATTGGCACATATTTTAAGTTATTAAATTTGGTTCATTACTGGAATTAGTGGCCACATCAAGTGTACACATTTCAACATTTTAATATTATGTGTAATTTCATACTGCTTCTGTCACTCAGAGTTAAAAAAGACTCAATTTCTGCTGCCAATAAATCGATCTGCGTGCAACGCACTGAGAGACCCACCCCAAGTGTCATCCAAGGAAGAGGGAAGCTCTCAGTGCGTTATGCACAGAGCGATAAATGTAGCAGTTCATGCGTCTTTAGTGAAAGTTCGTTACGTTTAATAATGTATGATTTGTTTCATTAAAATGTGGCCACTGATTTCCGTAATGAACCTTGAATTTTTTCACAGAAAGGACCTATTTCTAATTTATCTAGATTCTGTATGTTTGTTTTCATAAAATGATTTTTTTAATGAAAGAAAGCTATAATGTATTTGTTAAACTAATAATTTTTGTATCCTTCTGCAGGTGCAGGTTTACAGCAAAAGAGAAGTTCCTAAATAAGGCAGAATGTAGCTAGAGATGTGCGTGCTCTGAGCAACAAGAATGAGTTGGTTTAAGCGTGGAAGTGATCGTAGATCTCCAGAGTCACTGGACCAGTCACAGTCTGACTTAGATCCTAGCACATGCTTCTTGGTCTTTCAGAATCACTGGAAACAGGTAAGATTATGTTGAAATTGTTCTTTTTCATTCATTCTCCAACTCCTGCAGATTAGCAGGATGTAGTCCAGAGTGTAGTTAGTCTTGTGTAATGGATTACAACTTTACTTCTACATCTGTGAAATTTGGCCTGACACATCTGTTTTCAACCCGGTTTCTTAGTCACTTTGACCTTTTATGGGATGGAATAGCCAACCTCACACTCCCAAAAATGACCTTAATCTCCCCTTGCAACATGCATGGTCGATAGCAGTCTCACTATTCTTATGTTCCTTATTGGGCTCAGGTAACACACAGAGTTGACATGTACATTTTCTAGTTGAGATGCTTAATTGATTCACTAGACACTTGCTAAAATATTCAGTTTAGAAGCACTTACACATTATGTCTGCAATCAGTCGTCTCAGTTAGTTAGTTGTCAGACCATCATCAATGCAAACATATTTCCATAGATGCGTTATCTCATCTTGAGAATCTGTAATAAACTGATAAACTTGATAAACTGAATTACATGATGAGATATAGTTCAGTTGTGTGTGATGTTACAATTGTTCTTCTAATCCATTGTTCAAGGAACCAGGGTAAATTATCACAAAATTGATAAAAATAAACATTTATAAAAATTTATGTACTAATTTATATCAATTGAGATGTAAGTATTAAATTTTGTTTTTCAATATTTTATTTTGTTGACATGTTTAATTTGGGTAGTAATATGTTGAAGATTACGTCAAACAGACATATTTGAGTGGAAAGTAAGCATGTCTTTTCTCTTTTAACTTGAAGGCATAATATCTGTACAAACAAATATAATTTGGGGTAATAGAGATGACAAATTTCCCAGACACCTGCTCAAATCTTGCATTGATGCTCATTTCTGGCAACATCACATTTCAAGTCCAGTTCATTCATTCTGGATATGCTAAGGGAATCATCACCTTCACTATTTTTTATTGTCCTTATTGTTTATTGTAAGTAGCTCAATATATTAGTCTAGTCCATTGCTGTACCTCAGAGATGGACAATCTTTTTTGGGTTTGTGGACCAGCTTGAGCTTATTTATGTGTGATATAAGGCCAAAGAGATATTTTTGTCATTTGTCCTCAAGTAGTATTTTCTGAGCTTTGGAGCCAGGCATTTAGTACATTTAGATCATTCTGGTGAGTTATAAAATATGGATTGGTGGTCTTGACTTGGCTTACATGCTGTATTTCGCCTACCACTATAATGCCTCATACATTGGCAGAACTTTCAAGACTGTCTTTTCTCCAGAGACCTTCATGGCAGGTATGATACCGGTAATTAATCTGATTCCTTGCAACCGTGACTCCCCCACAGTTCATTTTTCACAAATGCAGCCTGTTATATAATTTTTTATCATGATTATTGAATCACTGAGAAGCAAACATTAATTGGGTTCTGTGTATATTTCCATCCAACTGAACCAGCATAACTTGAACTGCCATCTTTGGACTGTGGTGGACCACTAGATCAGTAAACAACCAATTACTGGTGTCTTTGGGACACATATCCAGTTAACATAAGAAGTATGTCAAACACCGAAGTCTGATGTGACATAAATAAAATGGAGACACAATGTATTTCCAATTTCTGGATTACACCCTACTGGAAATTTAGTGGAATTATTTCCCTCTTAAAGAGATATCCAGTAGGAGTTTGAGATTAAATGCTAAAGAAAAAAAAATTTATGCCAACTACCTAAGGTACAATTTATTCTCCTCAGGCCTGGACTGTAATATCATCTCAGGACAAGAAGTACATAGCTGCCAATGGTCAAGCTACTGCAGATGGCGTTGAAGCTGTTCTACGTAATCTGGAACAAATGGTTACTCTGTTGGTCAGTGAGGATGATGATGGTGGACTTGCAGGTAAATTTACTGTTTTTGTTATGAGCTCATGTCAATACATTTAACACATTGTCAGGAGATATAGATTAAAATTTTAGTTTTATGTAAATTGTTATTAATAACCACCTATCACTAATGAAGATGTATGAACGACTTCGTCACAAATAGTGATCTAAGAGACAAAACGCACCAAGATTATGTTTCAAACATCATAAGAAAACGAAGATGGAAATACATTGGTCAAGTTTTTCGACTAGATGTAAACAGAATAAACCAACAAGCCCTTATGTGGTCACCTGAGGGTAAAAGAAAAAGAGGAAGACCTAAAACAACCCTTAAAAATACCATTCTTAAAGAAGGGGAATTAATAGGTTGTAAGACCATCCAGGAACTAAAGCTGCAGACAGCGGATCACATCATATGGAGAACCAAAACCTCTGTACTATGTGTCGCTTGCGGCACGAAAGGAACAAACTAACTAACTAGTGAAGATGACAACAGTTTCAGATATCTGTTGATGCATCTCTCTGGGGTGTGCAGAAAAAAAAATGGTAGCATATTCCATTCAGAATGTAGCCATAAACTCAGTATTTATGGCTGTAATGATTTTGTAGGCAATATAAATATGTTCAGTGGTGTGCCATTGCTTTATGAATGGTCATTATGCACAATTGTCTATGGCAAGATTCAAACCTCATCTTGTATGCTCTCAATCATTTCCGATAATGATATTTTCCACACCCAAGCTTTCCAGCATCTTCTTTGGTCATCCACAAGTCCCTATTACTCTTCAGCAAGAACTTGAGATAAAGGAAAGCTATTTTTCTTTTGTTTTTGTTACATTAGATTCTCTGTATTTGAACACAGTGTTCTAGACTTAGACATTTTAAAATACAAGAGGGGTTGTCAGCAAGCAATGCAATGCACTATTTTTCATCAACAATTAGTGGAGACATACAATTAAATTTGGCATACTTTAAATTTGAAATGCTCTGATTATATGCACAGCATTAAACAATAGGTAAAGCTGCACTGAACCAATATTATGGAACGTCTTAAAAATTTCTGTTATAAACTGTGAGTTGTGATATAATTTCTCCTTGCAGAGTAGGAAACTGAATATTTATAAATGTTTGTGTACTGTGTATGAAAATTTTGCAGTTGATATGGAGCACTGTTAGTTGCTGGGCTCTGAGAATTAAAATTTTATTGAATTAATCTAATCTTTAATCTGAGAATTAAGCAAGTAAAGAGACAGCCATGTGATTTGTCATGATATGGACATCTTGCCACAGCAACAAGACCAAACCTGCTGAATCATACTGGTATCATTATTCACAGTGATAGACAAGGTACTAGGTACATTTCTTGCATTTTAGTAAAACGTTTCTGACAAAAAAATGTAGCTCATTACTTTCTGAAAAAAACTTCATTGTGACAGAAATGATAAGTGTGCAGAATTCTCAGAGTAATAATAAGAGACAGAATCAGAAACTAAAACATCACAAGACGTAACTAACCCAACCCCAGTTTCAGATTACATCAGAAGACAATATTAAGTGGTGTGCACACATTTCTTGATTACCATCAGACAGCTCTTCCCAAAAAGCATTGTTACTAAGGCACAACAATACACAGCCAGAGTCAGACCTTGAAAAAGGTGGATTACAGGAATAAAGGAAACCACGGAAACTAGCATATACGAAGAACATAACAAAGCCATCTTTAGAGCAGCCTTCCACCATCTGGTACTGTAAGTCACAAAGGGATAATAGCTGATATATTATTTTCTGACCTCCCTTCATATTTGAGAGCTCATAGTTTTACCTGTTTACAGGTCCAATTCTCCGCTATGTTATGGAATCGGAACTCTTGGATAAAGTTTGTGCTTGGTGTTCAATCAATGTCTCTGCTCATGAGAAACTGAGGATGCAACAGTTGCGATTGTTTGAGCTGATTATTAGTCAGTCTAAACAGATGCTACTCATTCACAAACCGGTGATTAAGCCACTGCTCCGGCTTCTTATTGATGTTGCTGACTCACACGGTAAGAGATTGTCTTTGTTGTATATGCCTATCTATTGGTGTTTTATCGCTTGTTAAAAATTAAGAGAGTGCCAAAGATCCACAGTGAGAAGGGAACAGCAAAATTTTGCAAAGGCTGCATAAAGTTTTGTAATAAAAGGTAACTGATATGGGAGTAAGAGGGTATCAGAAAGGAATACTATGGAGAAATGTGAAGTTACATGTAAAAGAAATTGCATGTTCAAGGAAAATATGATATTAGAAATAATAATGTAGATAGTTTTGAAATGTCTTATTTGGATGCATCTGAATGATGAATGAGTCATCCTGTCAAGATCAGCATAAAATCTTGATCCAACATTATCATGTATTTATCTATGTGACATGTCATTTACAGTGTTTCTATCTGTGGTGTCTACTTTACAGAATGTTTCTATCTGTGGTGTCTACTTTACAGAATGTTTCTATCTGTGGTGTCTACTTTACAGAATGTTTCTATCTGTGGTGTCTACTTTACAGAATGTTTCTATCTGTGGTGTCTACTTTACAGAATGTTTCTATCTGTGGTGTCTACTTTACAGAATGTTTCTATCTGTGGTGTCTTTTTACAGAATATTTCTATGTGAATATTTCTATTTATGTTAATGTTTCTATGTATGTGACATATATAGAAACATTCTGCAAAGGACACATCACATAGATAGCTTTAATACAGAAATACAAATTACATGAACCACAAAAAATTTATAAATGTTTTAAAACCGGAGGAAGTAGAACATAAGGTTGCAGTGCCCTGCGCTGGGATTGGGGAGTGGGGGGGGGGCGTTGTTTTATTGGAATGTGTGAGTTATATTCATAAGCTTTGATATACCTATGAGGTGGTTTTTATTTGCAAAGTGATGTCTGTGGTTTGGTTTTTTTGCTTGACAGAATGGCAGCAACTGAGATATCAGGGACACCACATTATGGTTAGGATCATTAAAATGTTATTTGGTCCTACTTGTCTGAAATATTATGAGTCTTCTTGTATGTTCAAACTTAACTCCTGCAAAATTCGCAGGATATTGTCCAGATAATGGGATGTGTTGTATTGTGGTTTAAAGCTTTGCTGTGATATCTGCACTTTTGCCTAACACATCCGACTTCAGCATGGTTTCTGGGTCACTGTGACCCTATATGGGATGGGACAGCTAATTCCTTATTTGCCTCTTATGACATGTAGGGAAGGTAAACAGTGCAGCTAATCTTTGCTTCCCTTTTGGGCTACGGCAACACCTGGGCGTGTGTTATTAATAAAATTACCTAGATAGTGTGAGCATCAAATATCCTGCCCCTTATGATGTCTAAAAATCCTTGTCAACTGTCACAATCATAAATGTATCCATGACTGTTATATCCATGAATGTCACATCTCCATAAATGGCATATCCATAAATGTCTCAAATTAATATGTCACATCTCCATAAATATCACAACTCCATAAATGTCAAATCTCTATAAATGCAATATCTCCATAAATTTCACATAGACCTACACAAATGTTGCAAACAATGCCAACATGTATTTTCACTCTACTTTGTAACAAAGACTCATTACTATTTTAATTTTCACAGAGATCTCAAATGCAGAGCTGGAATTCAAGCTTGTCCTCGTTCTACACCAGATCTGCATCTGTATATCTCAGCAGAACCTCATACTGGAGAGCTTTTTTAGGTAATGTCCCTTGAAGATATGTGTTTCACATTCAATCAATCAAGTGCAATGCAGAGTGGCATATGCAATAATGTTTTTCTACAACATGTTTGTCTCTTGTTTTGTTAACTTGTAACAACCCAGAGAAAAATAATGCATACTTCTGGCACCAGACCATTTAATGTTTTCTGGTTATTCTGTCTATTGCTTTTTTGGCATGATGTTTTTATTTATTGAGTTACTGATTTCAAATTCGAAGACAATAGAGATAAGTGGATGCTGGATATGGTGGTGTTGTTTGTTTGTGTGTGTCAGTGGTACTAAAAACATGATGTTAACAAAAGCACACACACATAAAAGACTTAGTTTCCTGATACTCCTGGACTAGACCTAGTCTACGCACGGAGCCAAGGATGATGATAGCCAGAAAACCTGGCTCCTCAAATTCCTCATCACTACTGACAGAATTTACATCATTATTATTATATAATATCAACATTTCCATTATTATACCTCAATCTACAGTAACTAACACAATAAAGTCCTCAATCTCCTTCAAACAAATCAGCATCCAAGAAGAATAGCCTACATGAACAATAGCTTTTCAAACAATATAAACAATGTGGCATCCTAACATTACTAGACAATATACTGTAATGTACTGGTCTTTCATGTACTGCTGAAAAATTCAGGGACAATCACTCTAGTAAATAATTATTACAAAATCATGATAGAAAAAAATCATGTGACTCTTTTTACAGTGACAACAAATGGCTATAATTGGAATGTGACATATGCCGCCGTTGGGTTGCTGCTGGTTAATAAGTTTAAATTTGGGACTTTTCATGCCTCAATGACAAATTTATTTTGTCTGTTCATAATTTGGTAGTCATTTTGTGTTATTATTTAAGTACCTTTTTATTTGCTTTGATCATCTGGTTCTTCTGATGGTAGGTGGGCATTTCAACCAAGAAGTCTTCATTAAAAATAATACACATCTGATATATTTTATGTTATTTTAGTGATTAGTGAATCTTCATTTCTCTGTGTTTCTACTTTTTTGCTGACTGGGTTATAATTTTATCTGTTATCCATAAAGTGGATGATTTATGTGAAATAGAATAAAAATAATAGTGCATGCATTTTCCATATTTCGCAGCGGAGTAATATGGATACAACCGGATGATGATGGATGATTATGATTGATGTATGATCGTAGTCTGCAATGAAGATTGGCTGCAACACTCCAAAATCCTGTTTCTTGCCTTGGTGGTGCACTCTGACAGATTGTGTCCTGTGTATTTTGTGATGTTTCATCCCACTTGTATCTCTGCCTGCCTCTTGCTCACCATCCCTCAACTCTTCTTTCAAGTAAGGTCTTCAATAAAGGTGTCATGTCTTTTAATATGTCCAAACTATTTAATTTTTATTTGATTTATTTTTTCTGTGTTTTAACATAAGCAGTGTTGTCAGAACCTCTTTAATTTCTTCTCTTTCTATGGAGTTCTTCCTATTATTCTGTTTATCCATCAAGGAAATAATTCCTTTCTAGCTGGCTGTTCATTATTCATGTTTTTGAGCATTCCATTAATGTAGAGTAGATGTAGCATTTTATAATACTCAATTTGAATTTGTGATTTGTTTGTATGCTATTATTTTCCTCATGTCATTGAAAGTACTTTTACCTATTCTCCTTTTAACTTCTGGTTAACATCTACCACTATTTGTGATTATGTGTCCAAGATATTTGTAATAATCTACTTATTGCAGAACTCTCCATGTATTTTTATGTTTAGTGTTTGTTCCTCTTTGATCTGACTAATTATCATGATTTCTGTTTTTTTAATTATCATTTATTCTAGTCATATAGTTTACAGACATCATTATCATATTTAGTAATTGTTATCATTATAATGTTGTGCAGTACTGATGCTGATCACGGGCCAGCTCGATTCCTAATTTTCTCACTCCTGATTCCCTACATCCATCGTGAGGGCTCGGTAGGACAGAAGGCCAGGGATGCTTTACTACTGATTATGACGCTGTCAGCTAGGCATCCTCACATAGGCCAGTACATTGCCAATAATTCTGACTTTTGCCCCGTAAGTTATATTATAGACATATAGGTGCTTAGTCTGCTCTTTTATTTTGTGAAGCTTGCATCCATTCATAAACTCATAACAAATCACAGTTATAGGGGTGATTATTATACATTGGATGTGTCAACACAGTACTTCATTGATTTATATCTTCGGCAGTGCGGATGTGTAATAGAAATCTTGACTGGTTCAGTCTTTGATGTTGTCTGCTCATGATTTTCTTTTTTCTCCTCTTCGAAAAGATTAAGACCAAGGAATACCAAGAGGAAAGAATTAAATGCAGATGCACAAACTATTAGTAGCTAAAAGTAAGATAAGATGCAGGAGGTTTGTAGAGGGATTATGCTGCACAGGGAACTAAAAGGTGTATGAATAGGAAAGTCACATTAAAGTTTGTGCCAATGTCACAGCCAAACTATATACAGTGGAATGTCTCTATAGCGATATAATTATAGCATTCTTTTATAACAAACTCCCTTATATAACAACATTTTTCAAAATCCCTAATTATATTTATTCTATATTGTTTGTACACTATGTAGCAAATTTCTGTTATTACGTACATATTTTGTCAGTCCTGACCAAGTTGTTATAGCGAGATTCTACTGTACTATGAATTTATATATCTGCTAAAATGATGTTACAAATAATTATTACTGCTGAAATGTATGATGTATGGCTGAGAGGTTAGAGCTTTGGTCTCACAGTCATGAGGTCCAGGGTATGACTCCGAGTTCAGCTGGAGTTTTTCTGTCGGAGAATAATTTAAAAATCTCACCCTGCACATATCATAGTGACAGCAAGGGCATTCAGCCATTATGACACAGCCACAAGTACCTCCTTACACTGCAGCTTGGGGGAACCATTTTTGTGCCATTTGCTATTTGTAAATTTATAACATCATTCATGGGTTATACAAAATTATAATCTTAAAAATTAAACTGCAATATTTGCTCAAACATTTAAGTAATTCGTGTTATGATTGGAACTGCTTCTCCTTGGTGAGGCATGTGATGTTGCCTGATATGGATGGTGTTGCTACTTGCAACTCATGTTTTTATTCCAAACTGTTTGCATGTATCATTCAGATGTTTTTAATCACATCCACCATTTCTTTGCCTATTCCCATTGAATTAGGAGAATACTATTAGGAAACAATGTCACCCTGCTTCTAATTTTTGTTCAAGGTCTTCAACTTTCCTAATTTTAGTTATTTTTAATCTCTGGACACGTGTCATTTGCTGGTTGTTTCTCATATAAATTTAGCATTTGACACTGTACCATGTATTTCACAGCTTACAGTGAAGGTGTCACTATCACTGCCTCACCCTGTGATTATATTTTTATGGTCTTCCGCACCTCTAGCATGTGATGACATATTGACACCAAGTGGCAAATTCCTAACACCTGCCATTAATGAATGAGTTATATGCAATTTCAACATTCACCAATCAAAAATGCTAGTTATTTTTGTGGTTATGTCTGAGAATTCTGCATATACACATATTTTGTGACAAGTACCGAGGACATATGTTGTATATACTTGAATTTCAGTACCTTGTTAACCATGTACTCAGCACAACGTACCTATCCAACCACAATAAGACATATATTATGTACATTATTATTATGATTCACTTAACTTTTAGCACTTGCATTAAAATTGTGTAAATTTTCCAGCTCTGCTGGATTCTTTTCTTATAATTTTGTATTTTAGGTGGGTGTTTCTGGGTTCTGACGGCGTGCTACAAGTTAATATAGATTTATGGTGCTATAGAATAAGACCCTAGATTTATTGAATTTTTAGTCTTGCCTTGGTTGCATACGGTAGACCAAACCAAATGATCTAGTAAGTCATAAATGACCTGTGAGACATATGTTTCCCACCTCTGCCCTGATGGAAAACATGCAATAATTATGATTATATGATGCAGTTCCAAATAATGACCACAGCTAGAATGACATTAAAAAAATATTATATACTGCTTAAATGACATACCAAATACTGAACATTACTTAAATGACATTAAATTCAAGTTGAGGTTTGAGAGAGTGTATGTGAAATGGAAAAAAATGAATATTATTTGGTATATCAACCGTTTAAAAAAGAATCTGTTTATTCAATTGAATAGGTTTTGGCAACTGGTCTAAGTGGTCTCTACTCCTCCCTACCTCGTAGGATAACACCACCTACTGATGATTGGCATGCCATCACATGGGAGGACTGTGTTAATATACCGGATCTTCAGATGTTCCTGAACTCTCTACAGTTTTCAAATGCTGTTGTACAGGTAAGTTTAAACATTTGTGGATTGTCTCCATGCACTGATATCCATAGATGGAGACACCATCTATACATGATTGGTACAGCAGCCTAAGACACCATCTATAACACAGATACAAGATTCTTGGTCTACCTTTGGTTCTATATCCAATATTCTTTGTTTATATGCTCTTATTGGTATTTGGTTTGAGTTCTTTCTCATAAAGTGACTGAACCATTTTACTTGCTGTCTTTCGATATGCTCACTACATGATATAATACCAAAATTTTACTAATTTCTTATTTTATCTAGTTTAGTTACCATTGCAGCTTTCTCAGAAATGCATTTCACATCTAATGATTTTGCTTTACTGCAAGACTGTTAAAGATAACGTTTGACATTGGTAGCAGAGTGTTGGTATAAATGTTGTAGATTCTCATTAATTCTGAACACATATTTGACCTTAACTTTTTCAAGGAATTTTTGTGTGCATAGTACCATTTAATAGTTATTTTTCTATTATCAGGTGGCACATCCTCTTGTGAGAAAGCAGCTTATTGAGTTTATATATTCAGGATTCCTTGTACCTGTCCTAGCACCAGCCTTGCACCAGGTAAATTTTACCATTATAATAGTTGTTTTAGCACCTTACTCGTTCTATGTGAGTGTTCTAAGTCTATTCTTACCTAGAGCAAGACATGAATCTATATCACCAATGAGTAATCTAAGTTCTTACCTGTCATACCTGGTAGCCAGACTTTTTTCAGTCTAATTCACATCTTAGTTTTGAAAACTCATCCTCACCGAACAGTGAACCATCTGCACTGTGCTCAGATCTCCTCCTCAAGATATCCTTCAGCGTGTAACTACTAACTAATTAGGGAGCCGCGTTAGCGCAGTGGTTAGCGCACTGGCTTCGCATATGAGTGGTCGACCCAGCTTTAACTGGGTACCAGATTAATCCGGGAAGTAAAGACTGCGAGGGAGAGGAGATGGCTACCGCCCTCATTTGCAGAGCCTGTGAAATGTGAGATCGCTAACATCTCACACCCCTACGGCATTAATAAATGCTATGGGTTACTTTACTTACTTTTTACTAACTAATGTGTAACTGCTCTTTGTTGATTTATCAGTCTCCTCTGGTTGCCTGCATAATATTGTTATTTAGCAACATCCCTCTTTACATGATATTTCTATAGTTTGTCAAAAGTTGCAGATTTACAAGCATTTATTGCATCTGTCACTCATTCTATCTCCCTAAGAGCATTCAGAATAAAATCTTGGTTCATTCCTTTGTCTATAATCGTCATACCAGCAAGCTTGTCTGCACATTTATCTCCCTGGACATTGGCATGTCCAGACAAATATGAAATTGATTCTTTTTTAGATTAGACCACTTCTCTGATTCTGACCATTGTCTGCATGACCACCAACCACTGTCTGCATACCTGACCATTCTGTCTTAGCATGCTCATTGTGTGAAAACATACACAAGTGTAGGTTTGA
Source organism: Meghimatium bilineatum (assembly GCA_034231615.1). NCBI lineage: Eukaryota > Metazoa > Mollusca > Gastropoda > Stylommatophora > Philomycidae > Meghimatium > Meghimatium bilineatum. The sequence goes on from CM067319.1 coordinate 42,718,284, forward strand.
GATTATAACTACGCCATTGCCTTGGTTGCCGCCATGCTCGCCATGGTCACTCTACTTGTGCATGTAGTAAAAATTACAGCTTTTCTTACAATATATATATATATATATATATATATATATATATATATCAATATTGTTTCAAATTCTCAGATGAATTCTCAGCAATCAGTCTGGACTTTTCTTCCACCACCTAAGTGTTGTACATTAAAGGGAATTGCGTAATTCTAGTGGCACTTTCTCCCATTCTACACCAGGATCTATGTTCTTGGGTGGACATACATGTTGAAATAATATCCTCCGCCTGACCTATCCAAGATTTTCCTCTTTTAAGCCTGCTTCTCTTTATTCTCCTACAGAGGATGATTTGTGTCAGCGCTTATTTGAAGGAAAGTTCATGCTTGGCAGACCTTGCTCTATCCTCATACATCAAATACACTTGGTGTATCTTTAGTGTATCCCAGAATGATGTACCCTTGTGTCATTCTGCACCCTCTCTAGTTTCTTAACTGCTCCAAATTCATACCTATCACACCACCTGTCTAACACAGGTATGAGTACACTAAGTCTATTCTTATATATAATAGCGGCTAGGTTGACCTTAGTCTACAAAAAAGTATTTATTTGAATTGGAAAGTTGAATATACATACATATGTATGTATGTATGTATGTATGTATGTGTGTGTGTATAGGACTATAGACAGTTGAAAGTATAAGTTGATAATATCAAAGACTGGACAAGTTTACAGATAGGACATTAAAAATTATGAGAGTATTCAGCTTTAATTATATAAATTGTATAGTTTTAACTATATTGTTTTAATTATATTGACTGACAGTTTAAATTATGTGAATTGCACAATTTAAATTACATTATTTGTACAGTTGAAATTATTTGAATTGTGCAGTAGAAATTACATACCGGTAAGTTGTACATGTTAAATTATGTGAATTATACAGATTAAATTATGCGAATTGTACTGTTGCAGTTATGTAAATTATACAGTTACATTTTCTGAACTGTAGAGATTAAATTATATCTAGAGATCAACAATTTAAGCTATAAAGACAATTAAATCATATGAACTATTGATTTGTGAAAAGAAATTATAAAAACACGTTAACTGTAAAGACAATAAAGTAGAGTGAATTTGTGACCTATAAAGACGTAATAAAAAAAGTTCTAAAAAAATGTGATTTAATTCATATGAACTGTACCAAGCATCCCTAGATGCAAGGACATGCTATGGAATTTGCCGTGTTATGGTAATAGTTGGTTGTAAACACAAACATTATTTGGAGTTTCCATACATTTGCTAGCTTCTTCTGTGTTCATTCTAAACTACTGCACATCAACAGGTTATAGTCTGAAGAACCATATGCATTGTGTTATGGTTTACAGCTTGTATGCAATATCAGTACTTTTCAGCCTGACAAATCCAACTTCAGCATGGCTTCTGGGTCACTTTGAGCCTAAATTGGATAGCCAACTTAATCCCCAAATCTCACTTGTCACCTCTTACAACATGTTTGGCAGGTAACAGCTGGATAGCTATTCTTTGATCCCCTTTTGGGCCCCTTCAATACATGGGTTGATTTTCTAGTTATACTGTTGAAAATTGTCGCAAGAAGATTATAACCAGTTTGACACGTTTTCAACAGTAGTGCTCAAAAACTTATTTAAAAAACTCATAGTACAGTAAAGTAACTCCTGGCAATGTTTGTTTACAACCTTTATTGTGGCAAAACAAATCCAGTAACTTGTCCATATATCTAGAGGTCTGTGGCTACACATCTAGAGGTCTGTGGCTACACATCTAGAGGTCTGTGGCTACACATCTAGAGGTCTGTGGCTACACATACAATGTAAAATGCTGATACAAAGACTAATATATTTAAAACAACTTTGTTCCTTCCAACTACACCAGGACATCCCCGGCCTCCCAGTTCCCCTACTAGATACAGACTTGTTCCGGGTCAGTAGGTCAGATGCATGACTAACTGTCTTGGCTTTCAAAAGAGTTTTCTATTTTGATTTTTTTGTTGAGGTCTTCTGGAATTATTTTTTTTTCTAGTGCCGGTATTAGAACATGACGTCTCCAATATCAGACCTACTGGCTAATTGGACATCAGCCTTATAATGACTCATTTGACTATTCCAGTGATTTTCATTGGTCACTGATTATGTGGAGCGAATGGTAGTGTGGATAGAATGCCTTTCTCAGACCCTTGAGGTCCCATGTTCAATCCACAGTTCGGACAGGATTTTTTCTTTCGGAGGCACAATCAAAATCCTTCCTGTACATATTGTGGAGTCTGTTATGGCGAAGTGGCTTTTATTTCTACAGTCCATAGGGTTAGAAATCTCCCTGCATTCCTTTACAGGAAAACGTGCAGTAATGAAAGTTTTTTTTTCTATAATTATACTTTGTATGACAGCCAATGAAAATTATTATGGAAGAAAATCAAGCCTAATGAGCCATTAAGAAGGTTGAATTTCCAATTAGCTAGTAGGTCTTATACTGAGATGGTCATGGTTAGAACTTCTACACAAACAGACATACAGATAAACGTGTAAATGTTTGTTTAAGAATTACTGTTAGTGCACTTATGATATTCTCATAAGTTCTCAGTCAATGTTTTGTTTGCAGCATAATTGCACTTGCCCAGTGGCTTCTTGTGTGATTCTAAATTTTAATCAACCAAATAAATGGAAATACATATAAGTATTACCAAGTTTATAAACAAAAAAAACTTATATATATTTCCATTTATTTTGTTGTTTGTCCTGTGTTACTCCAGCCCTTGCATTTCCAGCATTGAATTGTTTTCAGACACCAGTGTTTTATTCTGTAAATTTTAGTTCAGCTTGGGCATGTTATTCATTTTTAATGTGTGGACTGGTAAGTCAGTAGTAATGGGATTTGAATAGCATAGTTTGGTGTTTGATTCCAGTATTGTTTTTGTAACAAAATAAAACTGCAACTTTATTGGGAACCTTTTTTCATTGCAAATTTAATGTGAAATTTAAATATAATTTTTCTCTACAACCTGACACAGGAAACAAGAGTGACAGGTGGCACATAATAATAATAATAATAAGAAGAAGAAGACCCATAACTTGTCAGGGTTGTAGGGATACCACACTGGATACATCAGCACAAAAAAGCTCCCCAAACAACTCTATTTTCAGCCATTAAGAGGAGTGTAGGCAAATCATGTCTAGACAATTCCTTGATGTTATCAATCCATGATTTTATTTGTCCTTCTATCCTCTTTTCACCCACGTGGCAAATGGGACGTGGTGGAAGATAACTGCACAAAACATGATAATTCCCTAGATTCAGGCAAACATGTTATCCCTGCATAATTGGAGAGCCCCCTTGGATGAATGGGAATGCATGACTGAGGCTTTCACGTCCATCCCTGTGACCATGGTTAGTTGTTATGGATACCTCTGATAGGAGGGGATGCTTGGCAGGGGAGCTGAAGCTCTTGATACAACTCTTCATGTTGTGAAAAGATACAAAAGCCGCAAGCTTCTAGAATTTATCACCTCTAAGAGGCTTCTTGTCAAAGCATTGCACACCGCTGAGAGTTGGAATCTTCTGGGTATGAAATAAAGCTCTGGAAGGCTATATCATTACCCAATTTCAAATAGGATGTAAGAGCTAATCGCTCATAATTCCTGTGTATCAAAACAACAACAAAACTGCCTTTAGGTACACAAACAACCAACAACACAGACATAGTTTCACATACAAACACATTTATGTGTGACAGCATTCCTGTATAATTTATGACCCTTATTATTTTATTATTTGCTTGATTAATGTAATGCATGTTTGTTTAACAAATATTAAACAAAACTTGTAACCTCATGGCAGATAATGGCATAGCTGTGAAATGTTTGAGACCTCACAGTATTAGTTGTTTACACGTGTAGGTGAAGTGTCTCAATCACTATGTTGCTTAATTTTCCCTTCCTCAACTTCTTATGCAAATCCATCATTATGCATATAGTCCAACATAGGTCATGTGTGTATAGCAGTTTGTTTTAGGTTCTGATACTACACAATTGAAGACATGTCTATACTGCTACTACACTACAACTGGAACCAGTCTGGAGTTCTCCATATAGCAGCTTTTTTTAGATCATGCTCTTACATGTGGACCATATGTCCTGCCCAGATTATCTGCGCCTTCATCAAAATTGTGTTTAATGCTTATAGACTTATATTTAATCAGTACTACACTGTCTGATAATTATAATTTATCCCACCAATGGATATTATCTTATGAAGGCAGCTTAGGGGGAAAGCTGAGTCTTCTAGCATGTCTGAGATATACTGTCCATGTTTCCCACATGGACTACTGCACAACTATACTGCTACTACAGAACAATTTATGACATATATATATATATATATATATATATATATATATATATATATACTTAGTTTGTTCCATTGGTGTCATGGGCTGCACATAGGGCATAAGTCATGTTTCTCCAAGCCATGCGGTTCGCTGCAAGTTGTTGTAGTGGTGCTAAAACCTGTTGTCATTGCCTCATTCTTGATTGTTCTTCATAGTGCTACTACAAATCTATAATAGTACCTATGTAGAACACAGGTTTTTGAAAGTTTCACTTGAATACGGTGGACTGTTGCTAAGGGGTTATGAGGTGTAAACACAAAAACATATAAATTACAATACACAAGACATTTTCAACATTTCAAACCGTTAGGTCTTTCTCAAGAATATATTAAAAAAACAGTGAAAACAGTAAAAACAATGTTACCACGATAGAGGCACTAGATACACTATTGATATGTAAACAATATGAGATTTGAGGAAAACTAATAATAGCTAAAACATTGTTTTTACTGTTTTCATTGTTTTTCACTGGTTGTTTTATATATTCTTGAGAAAGACTTAAAGGTGTAAAGCATTGAAAATGTCTTGTGTATTGTAATTTGTATGTTTTCATGTTTACACCTCATGACCCCATAGCAATAGTCAGTTGTGTTCAAGTGAAACTTTCAGAAACCTGTGTTCTATTTCAGTACTATTGTTCCGTTTCACGCAATATTACCTTATATGGATTGTCTACAAATCTATACTGCTACTACAAAACTTCTGCTAATTATTTACTATGCATCTAGTGTAATATTGGTCGTGTATAGATCATCATCATTATCAAGTGCCGTCTCCGCAAGGAAGGTTGGCTGCAACAGACCTCCCTCCAACATCCCGTCTCTTGTTTTGGTGGTGCACTCTGCTAGACTGTAACCCGTCCATCTTGTGATGTTACTCTCCCACTTGTATCTCTGCCTACCTCTTGCTCGCTTCCCTTTGACTTTACCCTCAAGTAGGTCTTCAATAAGGTGTAATGTCTTTTAATGTGTCCAAAATATTTTATTTGCCTGATCTTTATTTCCTATAGACATCTTATAGCAGTGAAGGACAGGCAAATGCTTACTGAGATCTGCATTCATTCTCTAACTCCTGCAGATTAGCAGGATGTAGTCTTTTAAATATAATGTGTTGTGTCATATTACAGCTTGGCTGCAATATCTGTACCTATCAGCAATATCAGTACAGGATGAAAGTCAGTGTGCAGAATTATTTAGCATAGCTGGGATGGATTATTGAGAAAAATGTATCAACTAAAGGGTAACAACAAGCAACATAATCAGATAAATGATTATGACAGATATTTTTTTTAGATGTCCTCAAAAGTGCACACTGGGCCTCTATGTTTATCCATCTCAGATAGGTATATGCACTTGATCAACAAACATGATCTGAATTTATTTTTCCTGAATTGACAGAAGATAATTTATAATTATGACCTTTAAATTGAAAGGTCAAAGACTAAACCTTAACCTGTCAACTTGAATGTGTATTCTGTGCTATCCTGTGGGCAATGTTTAGATTTAACAGCATGTATTTATCTGGATTTGATTATTGTTTTTTGCAGCATGATTGTTGCTGTGTTGTTCTGTTTCTTTGGACACATTAAGACTGGAAAAAAAAATGTCTTGTTTATTGTAAAATTTTAAAATGATTTTTGAGAAGTTAATCAGACACAATAGTAAGTAGTTTCCCTTTGCCATGTGATTGAGGCATATGGTGTTAGGTCCATATTTTTCTTTGGATAGCAGAATACCTAGGGATGATGTGGTCAACACTGCCTTTATTTTCTCATAGGATTTGGAATACATGTCCTTAGGCTGGTTCAACTTAGAAGCCATTAAAAAAATATTCTAGTTGATTGAACCTAGAAATCCAGATCGCTAACAACTGAACTACTTCAGTGGCCCCTTCAAAATAAGTGATATTATGTTCTTTATCGTAGAACAATTAAAGCAAGCCCTCCTCCAAAATATAGAGTTCACTCACCCTGACTGGTGTGACATATCCATTCCTTTCTGAATTGTTGAAAGCAAAATGTACATGCAAAGTGGCAAATGAATAGCATAGATAAGTCAGATCAGCCAAGATGAACAGGCCCTAAATTATAGAGTAGGCTGTGGTTAACACCTCTTATAGCGATGGCATCCTCCTTCAACCATGGATGTGAGTCCAAAAAGGCATAGCAAAAAACATAGAGGATTGATTTCACTGTACTCAGATTGCACCATATGTACTCCATCCCTCTAAACATAGTGGCAAGCCGCTTGCCAAAAGTACCACTCATAGCATGTACTCTGTAGCTTCATAGAACACTGCCGTAATTTTACAATATGAGTCAATTTTTTATTATATCAGAGCATATGATCATAAATAATGGTGGTTGAGGTTCAGGCAATCCTGTCATCACATCCCCGAGAGTTTCTATATATTCTCATGGCATATTAAAATGAAATATTTCTATATTACTGTGGTAACAGAATGTGGTTAGTTTAGTGGTCGAACAATTAAGAATATCAAATAATGTTTGCATCTGTGAGAGGAGATTTGGGTCATTTAAATGGAGAGAAGGAAAGATGAGAGAGATTTAGATGAAATGGTCCTGCTGAAGACAGATGTGTCAAACCATTGTTGCTGATAAAATGTTCATGCAATGCATTTCCATTCTCTAGGCTACATCCTGCTGGAAATCTAGAACCATTGTCCTGCTACAAGAGAAATCCAGCAGGAGTTTGAGAATGAATGCTAAAAAAGATGAAATAATGATTTTATTTATGTCAGGAAGATTTACAGTTTCATTTCATTTTTCAGTCATTTTGCGTGATATTTGCATTGTGACACAGTTTACAGCTATGTTGATTCAATTTTGACAGGCATTATTTTAATGTTTGATTTTCTAAGTCTTTGTCCTCAGCCATCTTACAAGGCAGCTGCAGATGGTGTGTATATTGAGAAATACCAATGTCTTCCAAGATGACCAGCTGCTTATAATTTATGTGTCTTGAAAGCGCTTCATGAGTGCCACACACTTTGCTGTTTTACATTATGTGCCAGTGATCTGAATGAGACTCATCCTTCCAAAATATTTCATGTTGATGTTCATATTTCAGAGTGATGAAGGTTGAGAAATAGTTATACCAAGTGTTTTTATTTATAGGAATCAAAGCTCACCTGGAAGGAGAGAAGGAAGAAAGAATAGGTAGAATACGTTTTTTTTTGTAGGAGTCTCAGGTCACTTGGAGGGGGAGAAGGAAGAAAGAAGAATAGTCGAATGAAAAGGCTTTATTTGTGGTGGATATATCAATTCACATAAAGAAAAGGATAATTGAGAGGTATTTAAGTAAACAAAAAATTATTTTTAAATGTTTATGAATATTTCTCTATTTCAAGATATCTCGGGAGGAAGTCATGACTGCAACAGCATACCTTGACCTGTTTATCAGACATGTGACAGAACCACACCTGCTGAAGGCTGTTCTTAAGTTTGTCTTGGTTGAGAAGTATGATGATATACCAGTTCTGGACACACTCCTATCTCGTCTCAGTTCTAATTCTCATGTGAGTCGTGTATATATATAAATATATATATATATATAGTCCATTTATATAAGATCTCACTTATGGGATATATGCCAGTGATATCCTATTTATGAGAAAATTGCCAGTATGATATCCCACTTATGGGAAATATGTCAGTATATCTCACTCATATGCATGCGGTTGTGTCTGTGGGTCTCACCAGTGGGCCTACTAGACAAACCACCCATGCAACAGAAAACCTTAGTAGATGACATGCTGATATATTGAGGTTATCTTCTTATAGAAGCTTCATGACATGTCATCTATACAATTATGATTCTCACGCTTTTATTTTGTTGTTGTAGTGTGATTCATATTTTGTATTTGAATATATGTATACACCCTCTGTGGTTGGGAAGGAGCCAGAGATGTACTGTATAGCACTGGGGAGGAGGAAACTGACAGCACTGTTTTTTCCTATGGCTGAGGACCATCTTAGAGGCACAGTGACTCAGGACGTGACAATCCTTTTGACTTGAACATTTGGTTGCATAACTGGAGCATTAGAGAAGTTCGGCATAACTAGTAGTCAATTGGTTGCATGAAATGAGCACAGTGAACCCTATCTTGGCTGCAGTTGTTCGGAGCAGTGCATAGATTGAAACCTACCTTCCTAGTGGTGTGATAGTTATTCTCTGACCCGGAGTGTACTGAAAATTCACTGGCTTCCCAACAATATAATGCCATTTTAATGGCATTGGGTCAAAGGGCATGAGCCCATGGACCACTCGATCAGTACCAACCAACCATCTCACTCACGGAGAGATGTGCCAGTATGATACCTAACTTGTGGGAAATATATTAGTATATCTCACTGATGGAGAGATATTTCACTATGATATCCTACTTATAGGAAAGTTTATAACATGATGTATGATATCCCACTTATGGGAACTATGTCAGTATAATATCTCAATTATGTGAAAATATGCCAGTATGATATCCCACTTATGAGAAATGCACCAGTGTGCTATCCCACTTAGTGGAAATATGCCAGTATAGTAATACCATTTTGTATCTAAATGTACAGAAAGGAGTAAGACAAGGCTGTACCTTGTCTCCATACTTGTTCAACATCTATGCAGAAAATATAATGAGAAACGTGAGACAAGAATCAATGAAGCCTGATTTCAGACCCATAAATATAGGAGGGCTGCAGATACCAGAAATTAGATATGCAGACGGCACAGTGCTATTAACAACGAACGAACACGACCTACTGAATATAATTAAGTCAACCCAAAAGTTCAGCAAACAGCAAAACTTGTTCTTAAATATGAAAAAGACAAAAATAATGGCAACTGACAAAACTAAATCAAGACCCAAAATTAATATTGAGAACTGCAATTTGGAAGAAGTGACACATTTTGATTATTTAGGAACTGATATAAACAATGCGTGGGACTGCGCAGTTGAGATCAAGAGAAGAACGGCAATGGCGCTGGCAAAATTAAAATAGATAAAGAAACTATGGCAAGGTACTAACATAAGAACCAAATTGTGTTTACTACGAACATGTGTATTTCCTGTGACGACATATGGATGTGAAGCATGGACACTAAATAAAACAGTGGCCAAGAGAATAACCTCATTTGAATTAAAGTGTTATAGAAGAGTTTTGAGAATACCATGGACAGCGAAGAAAACAAACCAGGAGGTGTTACGAACAATTAACGTCCTGGAAGGCTGGCTTCTGAACACTATATTAAAGAAAAAGCTAGTTTTTTCGGTCATATTAAGAGACACGACGGCATGGAGAGAGTATTAATGGAGGGGATGATAGAAGGCAACAGGGGCAAAGGCCGACCAGGTCGCCGTTGGACAAAAGACATTCAAGAATGCCTGCATATGTCACTGGAAGATGCAGGGCAACTTGCTCAAGACCGCGGAGAATTCAAGAGATCCATAGGAAAGACTACGTTCTGGAAAGAATATGTTACTTGCTGATGATATAAATGTTATATATTATTATTGCATTGTTATTGTTTCAGATGAAGATATTAGAGATAAATATTAATTTATATTTGTACTTTTTCTATATTATCATCACTTTAATTATCTTATCATTTTCTACAGTATTTGTTGTGTGTAACATGTTTACATTTTTGTGGTTTTCTGTTACTGTGGCCCATGCCTATTTAGAGGCTGAACAAAAATTGCCAGATTATTGTAACCTACCACACTTGCTCAGTAGCGATGACTCCATTCCTTGATCTTCCCAGAGCATGAACCTTTGTACCCTAGGTCATGGTGGCAGGGTGAACCACGGTAGTAATTATTTTTATTTCGAACCAAGAATAACGACTGAACTTGAAATCTGATTCTGTTGGTTGGTGGGCAAATGACTTTACTACTTCACTAATGCTGCTCCCGAAGTCAGTATTACGATAAGATTCTTGCCATGTTTGTAGAATTTATGACTAAATGTTTAGAAAGCAGACCTCACAATCACAATGTCTGAGATTCAAATCACAGTGCGCCCGTGTGTTGCCGGGGCCCGAAAGGGAAGCAAAGAATAGCAACACTGTTTACCTTCCACACATGTCGTAAAAGGCAACTAAGGAGGTTATGGGATGGAGTTGGCTGCCCCATCCCATATAGGGTCAGTGACCCAAAGCCATGCTGAAGTCGGATGTGTCAGGCCGAAAGGCACAGATATCGCGGCAATGCTGTAAACCATGACACAACGCATTCCGCTCTCCAGACTACATCCTGCTAATCTACAGGGGTTTGAGAATGAATGCAGAAGAAGAAATCACAGTGGAGACTATATTTTTTTAATTTGTAGATCAAATTTAAAATTCACTTTTTGCATAGCATGACAATTGTTATATGTCAGAGTGGCATGTATTGTTTCTCAATTAGGAATTATCAGTAGCATTAGAACAATAAGGTCATTCCCATAACTGTTCAGCTCATCTGCCGTCCAAGTGTATATACGCTCAGTGTCCCAATCATTTAGAAATTGTTGGCTGTGGGTTCTTCGGATCTTACAAGGAAGGAGACACTATCTCCTTCTGCCCTAGTAATTCCCATTTCTATCATTCTCTGAACTTGTACATTTTTTGTATAGCTCATGTCATGTGGTGTTTTCTTCATCTTTTATGTTTGTTCTCAAACTCCTGTAGATTAACAGGATGTAGTCTGAAGAATTAAAAACCCTACAGGGCATGAGGTTTTTCTTCATGTGGTGTTTGTTCATTGTCATGTCTATTCACAGCCTTAAACCATTTCGGACATTGATGTTCCCCTATGCCATATTTTCAATGGGAGTCGTGGTAGTGTAATGCCAAATTATTCGCCCACAGTTATATTTTGTTTTGAAATAAATATTACTAGGGGCTCACCGAGAAACCAGGAAATAGGGTAATAGGGTTCATACTCTGGGAAGAGTATCTCCATTGAATCGCTCCATCACTACTTGGAAAGTGTGGTAGACGAAACTATTCAGGCGGTTTGTGGTCAACCACTGACTATGTAGCTGAGCACTTATAGGAAACCGTGTGCTGTGATGCTGGTTCTAAACTCATATTAACTTTACCTTACTTTTATATGTTCTATATGCCAAGCATCTGCTCTCATGGTGTACCCATCCACTATTTATGTCCAACTTACCATTTGTCATGCTATTCTTCATCTTTCCTCGTGTCATGATATGTCTAATGAATTTGATCTAAAGAAGGTAGTCCACTTTCTATGAAAATGTACACTCTATCAATCTATCTTTTTATCCATTGTCTTTTCTCTGCTCTTGCTGTTAGGTATTGCAGGATTGAGTGATGATCGTTTTTTGGGTTTTTACACATTTGGTTAATTGCAATTATATTGAGAGGTCACACTGCATTGGTAACTCCATCAATCTATTTTTTGTCTTCAGTCTCTTGGGGTTTCCATTCTCATGTTTTATGCACTTGCTGCTGGCCAATGTTAGTTCATTCTGATTAAGTGGCTGAATCATTTCAGTATCTGTTTTTCAATATAATTTAATAACACAATAAAATGCAGATGTTATTCCAACAATTCTTGTAATCTCTTCATTCCTCACATGGTATCTTGTTAAACAGAACAATTTATTTCTGAGATATCCCAATTTGTATTTAATAAGCATTCTCTCTTTTTCTTTAGTTAGTTTCCATATCAAACACAGTGGTGGTATAAAGATTGAATTTATGACTTCCCTTTCGGTTTCCATTGGGATAGATGTGTGTTCCAAGATTGATGTAAGTTCATAATATACCTAGTTGTCTTTTTGAGTTCTTATCTTGATCTAAAGATAAGATAATCTTATCTTACCTTCTGTCCATTCTTCCTGTCATTTGTAAAATGTACATTAACGACTGTTATTATACACTATAGCTCCTTAACAGGAAATAAAAGTAATTTTATTACTCATGCAGTAATAAAATTACGTTATAATGTTTGTACATTCAGAGTGCTATTTATACAATTTTTCCATTTAATATTCTGGATACATGTTTTTCAGCTGTCCACTGTTACCCTTGCACTATTTCATACTTTGATTGACCTGAACTGTGAGGATGTCATGTTTCAACTAATTTTCAGGTAATACTTTGTACTTCATTTGACTAAGCAGCTGAGCACTTATGGGAAATTGTGTGCTATGATGCTGGCTCATTACTCATATTACCTTAGATTTACATCTTTATGTCAAATGTATGTGCTACAGAGTACGTTAATTTCCATGGCATGGCTCCAATAGTGAAGTTAAATGACACCTGATTCAAGCAGGCATATTCCCAGCAGAAATTTATTGTTGTGAAATATGGACACTTAATAGAACAGTGGCAAAGAGAATTGCCTCTTTTGAAATAAGATGCTACAGAAGGATGTCGATAATACTATAATCAGCAGGATAACATCTGAGATTGGAAGAAAAAGAGGAGGACAAAAGAAAGTATGGATTGATAATATTAAAGACTGGAGAAAATTAATATTCCCTATGCTTAAATAAGGAACTGAGAACAGAAAGACATGGAAGGATTTTTATGTCGTTTCTAGAGTGGTCCGGAAGGGTTGAAGGGTTATTGGTATGATGATGATGAATCAGTAAAAAAGATGAATGAAAATTGCAGTGAGCATTGATAGCTGAAGACAGTTGTATCCTAAACAACATCATAACAAGAAAACTGAAATGTTTTTTTACATATAAAGAGATGTAGCTGCATGGAGAGTTACTAATGAAAGTTATGGTCACAAGCAAAAAGGGGTAAGGGCTAACCAAGATGATGCTTGCCCATATATATCACTGTTTGAACATGTTCTTGTCTGCTGAAAATCAAATAACCCACAGTCCTTAGAACTAAGAAAACATGCAATGGGAACTATCAGCATACATAACCATTGCCATCTTCTGAAAGAGACTGAACTTCTTTGCAGGTGTCCAGAGTGTACAGCTGTCAGTTCAGATAATGACTGATCACTTGATGCTTTGTTTGTAGAACAAATTTCATTTGTGTAGAACATTGTTTCTCAAACTTTGTCCTGCCACTCCTCCCCCATCCCATTCATTTATATTTTATAGATCAACTCCACTCAATAAGGACTGTAAGGGCATCTTTGGAAAGGGTTTACATTAAAAAAAGGTATTTTCTTGGTTTTTTGAAGATTTTTAAAGTATGCAACACTGTACTGATGACACTTCTTTTTGGGCAGTTTCTTCTGTCATGTTTGAGGATAGAAATTACACAAACAAAAGCGTAATCTACAAAACCCCTTTCCAGACTCACTACAAAGACACTTAACAATAATTATTACCAAAAAAAACCCAAATACAGACGTTGGAATGTTTACAATTATTTTCATTTTAATACAGTACAATGGTTTCTCATGTTCAACAGATACTTGTCACTGGTTTCAATCATTTTAGTTGGGCCAGGTTTCAGATAAATTTTAATTACTATCAAAGGAATTGCACCTAATCTCTTATAGGACAAAAAAAAAGCAGTAATATCAATATTTTTTTTGCAATTTGATGTTAAGTGTTCCAGAAAGCTCCTTCCCCCCCCCCCCATTGAAGTCTATAACACCCCTATCAAGTCTGTAATGCCCTCAGGGGGTGTTATCACCCCCTTTGAGAACCCTGGTGTAGATTATTGTCTAAGAAGTATAGTGTCTCTATGTTTTGTCATGGTCATGTATTGTCCAGTGTCTACATGTAAATCTACATTTTACATAATCTACTTTTTACACTAAGTGTGCTACCTTTTCAGATATCTTGTGCCTTGCACTCATGTCATGGTCAGTCAGAGACGATCTGTCCGAGATCTTGATCTATATAGCAAGTCTGCAGAGAAGTTCTTATCCTTGAGGCCGAAGTGCTGCAGTCGAGGTTTTGTTCCAAACCTACTCCTTGTATCAGCCCCTCCTCACATTCTTGGACTGTCATCTCAACAGCAGAGGTATACATTTTGTATGTTCTGTTTGTATTTTAAATAATTCATTCTCAAACTCCCACCAGATCTCTCTTGTAGCAGAACAATGGTGCTACTAGATTTCCAACAGGAAGTAGTACCGGAAAGGAAATCATGTCATTGTTTTATTTGTACCAATATCCTGACACATCAGATTTGATGGTAGTAACTAATACATTCAGTATTTTTATGAGATTTGACACTATAAAGTAATGAGACTAGGCTTACTAAATTAACATGAAAAATAACGATATTGCCATACCTGTATAAATATTAAATGTGTGCAGCATTCAGATTATCATGTGATGTATTATGTATGATGATGTATTATATGATGTATTTCATGGTCTGCCTTATGAATTCTCTTATGGGCGCTCCCCGATTCTGCGCGAGTTGACCTATCACAGCTAGAGACAGCAATCCAAAATGAATTTTTGAATTTTTTGTTTGAAATACTGCCAAGATTAAAACAGTTAGTTGAAAGTTTTAACAATTGCGCCTGTCTGTAATAGTAGAATTTTCAGTCATTTCGCTTCACCAATGTCCAGATCAGAATTCTCCTAGCCTCAACACCAGCTATCTAAAGCAGCTGCTGAGTAATAAATATGTCAGGTCAGTAATGCCCTCTTAACGATCAACTGTAGTAACAGGAAAGGGATTTACTTCAGGCCAGCAATAATTGTCTGGTTCTGACTGTTACTAAAAGTTTAACTTTCTGTATAGAAATTTTAGGTGTATGGTAGTCTTGGGTCTTTTAAAAACCTGTGTTGGGTGGAGGGGAGGAGCAATTGAAATCAGTAGTGAAAGGTCCAGTCATTTTTAAAAAGAGGTTCTAAATCCTGACATTGCATAGGCATTTTGTAGCTAAATTTCGCTGTAATGGATACCCATAAGTTAATTTCACAATTCTCTCTCGCATTTATTACCAAAGACTTAGTAATTCCTATTTACTACCCAGTCGGTGAGTTGTGCAGTTCCACATCAGAACACCTGTACACTGAACACAAACAATTCATCCGGGAAAGTACCTAGATGTCATTAATGAGTGCTGGGTATTAAGAAAACATCAAAGTATACACATCTGAGTTTACACTATAGTGGCCAACCTTCCTGACTGAATGAATGAATAGGATAGCTACTGTAGTAACAATGCTGGCACCTGGTGGTTAGGGTTTAATCTTTACCACTCTGCGTTAAAAAAGGGTAATTTCCGCCTGTCACTGCATTTTCTTTTTGCCTGCACGCTCTATTTATGGAGGATATTTGGAAAATGCAATAACTTTTTTTTTTTAAAGATGTTTTTATAATGTTTGTGTGTGGAAATAAAGAAATGGTTACTGAATGTAATGATGTAAGTTTTGTTGGTGTATATGTGATATCTGAGACCTGTGAACTAAGATCTCTGACTAGGCCTATAATTTTGGTGAAAACTTCATATACATTCAATCCAGGATGCATGCCGTTTACTAGGCCTAGATTACTCAGTCATTATTTATAATCAAACTACTTGTTCATATAGTATTTGTCTTTGTAATCAAATGAACCATGTTGATCTGATCAAAAATTATCGGCTACGCAAAAGAAATCTGAATGTGGGAAAAAATCAAAATCACTCCATAGGCTTATTAACGGATGGGCTTATATTTGGAAATATATGGTATCGTCATTACTCACTATATGTTTATATATATGCTCATTCCTCTCTATATTTGTATATGTATACTCATTCCTCTCTATATGTTTATATTTATACTCATTCCTCTCTATATGTTTATATTTATACACATTCCTCTCTATATGTTTATATTTATATTCATTCCTCTCTATATTTATATTTTTACTCTCCTCTATATGTTTACTCGTTCCTCTCTATATGTTTATATTTATACTCATTCCTCTTTATATTTTTTCCTCTCTATATGTTTATATTTATACTCATTTCCCTGTATGTTTATGTTGTGTATTTTCTTCTATAGGTTATCTGTCAGCAACATCAGCACAATAGCAGGTCCTACACTTCCACTGATGTCTTCACCTTCTGAAACAGGTATCGATCAGCCACTTTGGGAGACCAGCTACTTTGAGTACCTCCATGACAGCCGCAATAAATTAGAGCAAACAATGATGGCATGTTGTCACTGGTCAGTTCCATATGATGGTGAGAGTCCACCCCCAGATAGCATTGTCAACACTGATAAAGCAGCTGTAACTGCAGAAGTGAGTAGTAATGGGCTGGCTTTGAAGTCGGTCTCAGCTAGGGATCTGGAAAAAGACCCAACAACTGGTTACATTGAGTTGGGTTCCATATTAAAAATGGGAGATGAAAGACCTGAAAAAAAAGGAATTAACAATTCTGTGCATAAAGTGACCTTTGACATCAAACCAGCAGAGATTAAAACAGAGAAATCAGCTTCCATTCCACAAGAAAAGTGCAATAAAATGGAGCTTGACTCTCTTCTGTACTCAAGTCTGGATAATGTTGACATGTTCATGAGTTATTTAAATGAGCTAGATTTGAATTTAGATTTTGATGCAGTGCAGCAAGATCGATCAGCTGATGATTCTATAGCAGATTTAGCAGATCTTTTAAAAACTATACCCAGTAGAAAATTTCACAGAAACAATGATAACGAAAACAAAAACAAGTCATCTAACTCTGCGTTAGCATCTTCGATAAGTCTTCTAAGCACAAACACTCCGCATCTTTCTCTAAAAGAATTAGAGGTTCAATTTAATGATAACTTAGCAATTGAGTTGCAGAAGAATGGGCAAACGTCTTTCAAAGCAATCCCTTTAACAGCGGAACCAACCAGAAATGAAGATACTATTCACAAAGAGCAGCTTCATACATATTTTTCTAGTAGTGCAGATGTTTCACAAGTGCCTAATAAACTTAATGAAAACAGTGTCCCTCCTGCACCGTCAGGAGCAGAGCAAGACAATAGAGCAGCTAATGAAATCCAAACTGGACACAGCAGCTCACTCACAGTTTCAGAAATTACAACGAACAAAGAACGGAGTGTCCCTAATAATCTTCCTGTTGCCTTGAAGTTAAGTCAGAATACAGCTTATGCACCTTCGACATCTGTATTTTCCCCCACCAAATCTCCTGGTGACATCTTATCTCCTTTCAAGTCAGTGCTAACACCAGCTGATGAGTTCCCAGTGACAGCTACATCAAGCCCAAGTTCGAAGAAATTGAAGTACCTTAATGATCCACCAAATATAGGTAAGTTATGTGTACATGTGTACTTTAGAGACTTATTTGTAAAATTTTGTTGTTATATGGGCTTTAAATTTGGATGACCTTTTGTGTCTTTACAGACAATCAAGAAGCAGGCCAGTATAAAAATTGCAAACAGACTACGAAGTTCTCAAATTGCAGCCTCTCTCATGGCCGATTTAGTTGATTTTCAATCTGCAAGGATGAAAGCAGAATATTTTTAAAAATCTATGCCTGTCTTCTGCATTGCTTATCTTCTGTCTTCTCCCTCTGGGGCCCCCTCAGATAATCGGATGCCTTGATGCAGCACAATACTACATGCTACACGATCAATGGTCAGTTCTTTTTGTTCCTTATGGCCATTTCTATCTTTTTTTTGCACCCCTGCAAGGTACATGCTAGTAGTGGTGGATCCAATAAATTTTATAAGATTGGGGTATGGTTTGGCCTGCTTTGCCAGGAGGACAGAGGTAATATAGAGCATGGAACATGTTCAATTTTTAATGTTTGTGCCATGTTCTTTAAATATGATTGCAGGTAGCAATGTCTAACTTGAAAATAGAAACTTCCATTGGAACTAATGCATGTCCTTTTTTTTAATTGCAGAGGTAGGAATAATTATTGTAGGTATATATTAACTCATTATCTGCAGCAAGCTACTAAAGTAGCCTGTTAAATAGACGCTTTCTACCTGTAGACCACTACAATCTATTTTATTAATAGTTAATTTTAAATACATTACGGCAGGGCAGGAAAATCCTTTCAGAAATAAAGAGTTCACTGATTTTTTTTCAGGACCATTTTTGAGTGCTGTCTTTACTCGACTGGAGGGGATGATTGGTAACTCCCTTTATTTCAACTTGCTACTCACAGGAGTTCTGTCAAGACTAGCTGCCTACCCACAGCCTCTCCTGCGGTCATTCTTACTCAACCATAACCTTGTGTTTCAACCCTCAGTAAAGTCTCTCATTCAGGTATAGAATTGTAGAAATATATTACTTTTAATATAAGTACATTTCATGGGCTTCTGTGGCTGTATCGATAGCAATACCTACTTCGGTGAAAAGGTCAAGCATGCTTGACTAAAGTTAGCTTTCAAGTTGGTGTCAGTGTACAGTACAGGAACGTGTTCTCTCGTACAGCTGAGCCACTAGCAATATGACTACAGAAGTCCACTGTTCAGTGGAAGTGATAAAAATACTGAAAATATTAGTTATCATGTCAAAGTTGGATGTATCAGGCCATTTACACAAAATAAATGACGACACAGTGCATTTCTGTTCCCTGTACTACATCCTGCTGGAAAGCAAGGAGGGCAATTGTTCTACTACAAGAAAGATCTAGTGGAAGTTTGAGAATGAACCAGAAAACAAGGACATTTCATCTTCAATTATTTAACTCTCTGCAGACAAGCATATCACTTCTACAGGCTTGCCAATGGGGATGTGGCTATGAAGAGCTACAGGCCTGCCACTGTTGGTCTATGAAGAGTTAGTAATAATTGTTTTTATTAAAGTTCATTCTGCATGTCCATATGTAACTTTCAAGATGCAAAGTATGCTTGTCTTGTTGATCATGTCTCAACTTCATTAGCTTGGTCACGTGTTTCAAAAACATTGTTCTATGGTGAGTTGTATGTAGTTTAGCATTCTAGTGGCAGCTAGACACATATTTTGCTAAGACATATCTTAAGTACTGCGGGATTGGTCGTACGCTTGCAAAACTTCAGCTCTTAACCATCCAGTCAGACATGCTCAGATCAGTGATGGAGATATTAAAATTTTGAAAATAACCGAACACTGCAGACAATTTGAAAGAAACAAAAATGCAATGAGAATCATATTTAGTGGAACCTCTCTATTTATTTATAATAGATTTCCCTGTTTAACCCTTTAGCTGTTAACATTGTTTTCAGTAACAAGTTCCAGCTGTGCTGTTAGCTGTTAACATTGTTTTCAGTAACAAGTTCCAGCTGTGCTAAATTCTTTTCCCAATGATTTTTCCCCGGTGCTGAATGCCTCTCTTATCCTACAAAAAAATAAGAGAAGTAGCACAGTGCTGGCTTTTAATGAGACCAGAAAGTATATACCGCTTGGATAAGATGGCTGACACGTACTGACGCTTAGCAATTTCAGAGTGAAATCATTTTTAGAAATGATGGGGATATAAAACCCAAAAAAAATTGAGTTAGCTCATCAATATCATTTAGATTGATGAACAAGCAAACTCGTGCGTAGATGCTAAAGGGTTAAAACACTTTTTAAAACCCCAATTATTGTTATTCTGTATTATGTATACTGTATATAGTGAAATTCTGTTATTAAATAAATATTTTCTCAGTCCGGGTCAAGTTGCAATAATGGCATTTGACTATCTTTTCCTTGTCTCAGAGCCTTCTTCATTCCTGTTCACATTGCAACAGTGTGCATATTTTAAAGCTAACAGATTTGATTGCAAAGATCTAGTAGTATGCCTGTTAACAATTTAGTTGCATTTGTACGCATCAAACATCCCTTTATGTTGTATATATTTTCTGGTGCCCATAATAAACCAGTACACCGAAAGCTCTCTTATTTTTGTAGGACAAGAAGAAAATTTAGCACAGGGAGAAAATTTATTTGTTTATTAGAGAGAAAAAATTTTTGCGCAAATGGAATTGGTTACTGAGAACAATGTAGCTGCTAAAGAAATAATGTTTAAGTACTTTAAAATACAATTAGACATATTTTGTTGTTACTTTTATGGATGCTCTCTTTTTATCATGTACCAGGTACTGTCATCACTAAGGCAGAAGTTGGATAATATTTCATTGGCTGTAAAAAATTTTGACAATTTAGTAGCCAATGCCAGACAAAATCTGATACAGAGAGAAGATCAGCTGTTTCACAGCTTAGAATTAGGTATGCCAGGACCTTTGCCCAACTTGCTTCCTCATCAGTACCAGAAACCTCGATCTGACACAATATCAAACATTCAGTCTGTAAAAGGTATAAATGGTAAGTTATCACACCATTTCAAAGGTTTATCATGCACTGAATTGGTCTATAAAAGATCAGGAATATATGTTTTGGGTACTTTATTTCAAGACATGATATCAAGTGTGGAATTGTTCGAAACTGATAGCCATACAAATTTTAGCGATAATACATTTGCAATCATGATATTGAAATTTCTTTCACCAGAAGCACTTTTATTATATTGAACATTCTTATGTAGAATGTTATTACTTATGTCGGTGCATACATTTTACTATATCTTCAAGTATTGTATTAAAAAATATCTAATTCTACACATGTAACATTTTGTCACATGTATTCACACACATATAAGGTTGTAACATGTTAGTGTGTACCACACTGTCAACGGTTACATTCCTTCACAGAAGATCAACATCTTTTGATGGATTATGTATGTTCACCAGTCTCTGGATCCAGTAAGTGCAGCTAATGATGTACAGTTTAGTGTCTTATGCCATCTAGCATGTTGTTTGTATCATATGCATGCCATTTATCTGATATCAAAGTACATCCTGGAGAATTCACTTTTTCATAATAGGTAGCAGGGTTACTTCTGATCTGTCTGGTACAGAAATAATGAAACATTCACCTGTCTCATAACAAATCCAACTAAAGACCCACTGCAAAAGAAGAACACAAACCAACAGAATAGGTTCCTGAAGAAATTGTACACAATCATTTTTAGTTTAAATAAGCAGGTGTAATTTATTGTAAATCATTTTTATGCAATTTAGTAATATAGTAAAACAATATAGTAGCAGATGAAACTCATGCAGAGAGCATTTGGGCAATGAAGCTCATGCTGAGAGAATGCCTGCAACAAAGCCATGCAAAGAGCTCACAAGCGTATGACATACGATGGATGATATTATATATTATGATTTTACTACAAATGCTTAAATTATGGAAGGGGACCTGTTTGATCAATTATTCAGCTTAGAGATCTGGAAGTAAACTATAACCAAAATATTTACAAACACACACATATGTATATGCATAACTTCTTGAAGAAGTTATGTTTCAGGTAATCCTGTCACAATGATACATGGAAGTATCACCCTGACCTCTTAAGATTGTTTTTAAAATGAAAAGGTACCTCTATACTTGTTTATGGATAATCAGTTACATCGCTCTGCATCACCCATCTATTGCCAGGATTCGAAAGGGGAGTAAAGAATGGTAACACTTTTACATACCACACATGTTGCAAGAGACGACTCAGGTGGTTTTGGGGTGGAGTTGGCTGTTCCGTCGCTTAGAGGCAAAAACCATGCTACGGTCAGATGTGTCAGAACTTAAGGCCCAAATATTGCAATAAAGCTGTTAACCCTTACACAGCGCATTCCATTCTTGCAACTACATCCTGTTACTTCGGAGGAGTTTGAGAGTACACGCTGTAGAAGAAGAAGCTGTGTTTTAACACATGATCACCATACTCTTATCAACATACATTAGGCATGAAGAATGTAAACAATTTATTCTTACTATGTCTTGTCCAGTTCCAGAGAAAAAGAAAGTAACCTTGAGCGACTTAATATTTCGTCGTTCACCTGGTAAGGAGAAAATGCCAGTTGGAAAGCCCGGCAAGAAAAATGCACATGTGGAAAATTTGCAGGTAATGTCCCTTTATATTGTGAGCTGTCTTCCTAAAATTATAAACTGACATTGTGACAAGTTCATAACATGTACTGTGATTGCTCGCAGGATGTAATTTGGAAAATGTAATGCATTGTCATGGTTTGTCATTGACATATCGTGTGGTTGTGATATCTGTGCGTATGAACATGACATATCCTCCTTCAGCATCTATTTGTGTCACTTTAACCTATGAGATGGTGCAGCCATCTCCACATCTAAATCTCCTTAGTTGCCTCTTGCAACATGTATAGGAGGTTAGAATATTGCTATTATATGCTTCCCTTTAGAGCCCTCCCTGTCAGCACACAGGTGATTGTAACTTTATTTCAGTAAATTCTGTATATAACTTTATTTCAGTAAATTCTGTATATAACTTTATTTCAGTAAATTCTGTATATAACTTTATTTCAGTAAATTCTGTATCTCTCTGCTATCATAAATTTAGTTTTGATGTGATCTCCTATTTGACACCATAGAAATATTTGGTGAAATTGATCCTTATTTTTGTGTGACCAGTAGCAGACTAAAGGTGTTCTGGTCAGCATCATGCCAATGTATCTATGGCATTCGTCAGCCAACATGTCTCTTCAATAATCCCAGCTACATAGGTGCCCTTGGTATACTTGTTACTATCATTCAGTCTTACGTCTCTGTCAACAGAAGTCATTTTGTATCAGAGAACCATTTCATCACACCATTTGTACTCTCAAATTGAGAGATATCAACATGTTTCACTCATATGTGTTAACCTTTAGCAAGCCAGATTAAAAAATAAGAAACGTCTCCCTGCCATCGGATTCTTTTTTGAAAATGTGCGTTATTGATGGTGACTTTTGAAAATGTGATAATTTTTTGGTTGTTAGAGATATTTAAATAATATTTGCACATATAAATAAAGAATTTAATTATGCATATATTGGTGTAATTTATGTACGTGTGTGTGTGATACCAGACGTATGAGAAAGTGGTAAAGACGTTTTTCACAAAAAACATATATTTTATAACAAATAAAGAGGAAAAAAAGAAGTAAAAAAAATAACTTACCTTACAATCAAATTCCTTGGCAACACTGTAAACTAAATCACGCAAATCTGTTGAATTTATGTTCTTTCACTGCGAAATTATCAAAATATAGCTGGGGGAACTGTATAAACTTGTAGATTTGCAGTAAAATAGTTCTTTAAGCTTAGGCCTAGAGTTATTTTTTCTGCCACTTCAAAATATTCGATATCAAACGTACAAGTCCCCAAACCAACACGGCATTCTGTATATTCACTATTGTGAAACTAAATAACCTAATAATTCATGATTCAAGCCACAATTCAATGTTATTTTATTCGAAATACGATGAAATAAAGGTCTATAAAACCGATCCACCATCATTGCATCGTACCGGTGTGCAGATGTGGTCAGATTAATTGTTCTTAAACTTTTACGAATAGCTAGCCATTCTCAAAAACGATCATTTCGGAAGTGGAGGATGTACCGGCTTCAATTGCGCATGTCCCCAGCTATGTGCACGGACTGTGGTACGTGTAAATCTCACGGTATTCTCGTTGGGTGGGACGGGCTGCCAACAGCGCGCGCTGCCATTTTGTTTTTTGGCGGCCGGTGTTGATATAGGCTTGGTGAAGGTTAATCTTCTATCTTATCCTCTCCTATTAATTCTGTCTATATTTGCCTCCGTTCTCTAGAACTTGTGCTGTTTAACTTATTAGTCTCTCGCCCTTGTGTTTTACACTTTTTATAATGTACTATTACACATATCTTGGAAGCATGATATCATCAAATGAGAAAAACACCAAAGAAATCCAACATAGATGGTTGGTTGGTTGCTGATCCAGAGGTCCATGGGGTCATGCCCTTTAAACCAAACATTATGTTGCTGGGACATCTGTGGATTTTCGGCCCACCCCAGGCCAGAGCCAGAAAATAACTCACACCACCAGTAAGGTAAGTTTCTACCTATGCACTGCTCCGAGCCTCTGCAGCCAAGATAGGGCTCACTGCTCATTCCCTGCCACCAATTGACTACTGGTTATGCCGAACTTCTCTATTGCTCCAGGCATGTAATCAATTGTTTAAGTCAAAAGGATTGTTATGTCCTGAGTCACTGTGCCTCTATGATAGGTCTCAGCCATAGGAAAAAACAGTGCTGTCAGTTTCCTCCTCCCTAGTTCTGCACAGTACATCTCTGGCTCCCTCCCAACCACAGAGGGTGCATACATATTTAAAGATATATGAAGCATAAAACACAATGAAAATGCAACTAACAAACACAATGTCAATCATGGATTACATCAGAAAACAGATTAAGTGGTTTTCACATGCTTCCTGGCTACCATCAGATAGTAGCCCTCAAAAAGCATTGCTATACAGATGCAAAAGATGGATTACAGAAATAAAAGAGTAACAAAAACAAACATATATGAAGCACACAAGGTCATTTCCAGAGAACTCTTCTCCCCCTGATGCTGCAAGACATAATGGAGTATGAAGTGAAAAGAAAGAAACACCCACATTCCCACCACATCTATATCCATTCATCCATCCATGATCTTTCAGTGCAAAATACAGTTCACAGGACAGAAACCAGATGCATGTGGTTGCATCTGTGGGTCTCACCAATGGCCCACTAGACAAACTACCCATGCAACAGAAAACCTTAGTAGATGACATGCCGTTATATTGAGGTTATCTTCTAATAGAAGCTTCATGGTACGTCATCTATATAATTATGCTTTTATTTTGTTGTTGAAATGTGTTTCATGTTTACCTGAATATATATGTATGCACCCTCTGTGGTTGGGAGGGAGCCAGAGATGTACTGTGCAGAACTAGGGAGGAGGAAACTGACAGCACTGTTTTTTTCCTATGGCTGAGACCCATCATAGAGGCACAGTGACTCAGGACGTGACAATCCTTTTGACTTGAACGTTTGGTTGCATGCCTAGAGCAATAGAGAAGTTCGGCATAACCAGTAGTCAATTGGTGGCGGAGAATGAGCACAGTGAACCCTATCTTGGCTACAGTGGCTAGGAGCAGTGCATAGGTTGAAACCTACCTTCCTGGTGGTGTGATAGTTATTCTCTGGCTCGGTCCCTGTGTGGGCCGAAAATTCACAACTTCCCAGCAATATAATGCCATTTAATGGCATTAGGTCAAAGGGCATGAGCCCATGGACCGCTGGATCAGCAACCAACCAACCGACAGAAACCAGTGCTCTCCAGTTTCGATGATGTGTAGTTCTTGTATCTTGTTGGGATAATTGTTGTCTTTAATATCCAAATGCTGATGAGTATATCTACTTTTGTCAGCACAGTGGAGATAGTCATATCCTCTTTGATGGCTGTTTTATGTAGAGTTTTTCTTGGCTGTTGTCTCTTTCTTTTGCCATCTGGTACCAGTTTGAATGGTTGTAATGGCAGCATTTTATGTATATTAAGTACGTGTCCAATATCCACCATTTTCTTCTTAGTGTTGAAGAGACATATTACCGTGTAGTGTTTCCTCTGATTTGTTTGTTTGACAGGAATTCTTCTCAACCAATATTTAAAGAGTTTTCAGAGACATTTCCACCGTCTCTGTTGTCCTTATTTCTTCCTTGACATCCATTTATTTGTTTTTTGTAGGTTGATGCTGGTGCAAACTACAACTACATCACCAGCCACATCAGTTCTGATACCGTCACCACCAGCAGCATTCAACAGGATGGAAGCATGCATTCTCTGTCCACCTGGAATGCTGTCTACTGTGCCTTGGTCCTGGATGAGTTCCTGAAGGAGCTGGCAGCATTATCCCAGGAACACTCTGTGCTACATTCTGACGAAGGCTACCTGAGCAGCTAATAAAGGTTGATTGTGTAGCTAGTAATAGCTACTTTGGCTGGTAGTTGAAGCTACATGATTAAATCATGAAGTTATATTTGAGGAGATAGTTCTATTTGAGTATATGAATTCTACTTGAGTAGATAGTTAAGTTCTACTTGAGTGGATAGTTAAGCTCTACTTGAGCAGGTAGTTACGTTCTACTTGATCAGATAGTTACATTCTACTTGTTCAGATGATTAAGTTCTACTTGAGCAGATAATTAAGTTCTACTTGATCAGATAATTAAGTTCTACTTGAGCAGATAATTAAGTTCTACGTGAGCAGATAATTAAGTTCTACGTGAGCAGATAATTAAGTTCTACTTGAGCAGATGGATAAGTTCTACTTGAGGAGATAGATAAGTTTTATTGAATCACGTAGTTGTTTTATTTCAGAATGTTGTGTTCTACTTAATCACCTAATGAAGGTCACGTCTGCTTGTGTCCTTTATAAGACTGCCATACTGCGTGTTTTATTGATCTTGTTTCCAATAAATTATATTTGTATATTGTAGTTAATTTAAAGGAACTTTTTTTTGTTTTTACCCTGTAGTATAGCATCTTGAGTATAATTTTATTGATTTTATATGATTTATCTGTGATTAAGTCAATAATGTATTTGGTTTTTAGATGATTGCAAAGTGTGATTTTTCTACAGCATTCAGTATATATTGCATGTTCTATATCGGATAGGTAAAATGTAGGCCAGCTGGTCACATCCGGTCCTTCAAGCTGTTTTTACTGGTCCACCAGGCTGATTTACTATAACCACAGGCCCCTAAGCTCAGAAAATATCCAAATAAATGCTATCTGGGCCAAACTGTAAAATATGAAGCCAAACAGTGATAAGAAGGAAATTATTTTTTTTTAAACTTTTGATGTTTCTAGTTGAAAACAGTGTTCAGAACAATTGGCTTCAGGAAACAGTGTGAGCAGCCAATATATGATGTTCTACATTTGATGTTTGACAGTTGTTCCGAATTGAAACCCAGCAATATCTTTTGATGTTTAATTGAATTTTTTATTGTTAGACTGGTTAGCAACTAAATCTACATAATCCTTTGAAACTTCAAAGGACAAGTAAAAGCTTTCTAAATTGTTTGGCATATTCAATCTTAGACAATTAATTCTGAATTTAACCCACGGACCTAGAAAGATTTCCAACCTCTGTTCTATATTACTTTTGGAAAAATTTGTGTGTGTGTGTGTTTCCACATTAAAGAGTTCAAGGAGGATTTTACTGGGTGTGAAAAATAAAGGCCACCTTGCCATATTAGTAAATGTGACATGTTCAGGTTGGCTGTATAATTTTACCTCTGAAGAATTATGCAGTTCAATCATTACCATGATTTGAACCCCTTTCAAGATTACGATGCCAATCATTCAACCATACAGTTTATATATTAAATGCTATTCCTACCCAGAAACAATAGATATAGGTACTGTATTGTGGTCATGTGTGACTTCACATGCCATCCATTCCATAGACAAACTGCCCTAACCTGGTTTTACCAGTTCACAGTCCTGTACAAAATCTGCTTCCACCAGGAAAAAGCAATTGCAGTGTTACCCTTTTCCTTTATTTGTAATTGACTTACACTTTTCAAACGTCTGTTTAAAATGCTACACATTATTTAATGTCATAAATAATCTTTAATGAGAAACTGGTAATTTTGCCAAACAGAACTGTAGTAGGAAACAATGTAACACAACAGTGGGAACAACCAAGAGTTAAAAAAAAGAGAACTATGGGAACAATCTTTTCTGGGAACCACTAGCCTTAATGTTGTTTATTCATTCTCAAACTCTCACTGGATTTTTCTTTTAGCAGGATCATAACACTAGATTTCCAACAGGATGTAGTCTAGAGAACATAAATATTCTGTGTTGCCATTTTATTTACCAATGGCTCAATGACACATCCATTTTTAGTTGTAATTAATATGTTCAGTGTTTTTACCACTCCTACTGTGCGGCGAACATCCATAACAGTACCGATAGTAGGCCAGCTGTACATTGCAATCTTTTGCCCATACTACACACTGGTTACAAACCTCATACCACTGTCCATTTTGCTTGACCTTTGTGCTGTCTCAATTATTATTGACATTGCCACAGACACCCACAGCTCTTTATTTAATTGAGAATGTTCTCCAATGATGACCCTGTTAGTCTGTCCACTATATGAATTGGACTAGGTAGCTTTCAAGATTCTTTTGGCCTTCCTACAATGTTTCTAGCAGGTCAACAAGAACATCTCAAGGCAGTGTGAAGAGTCACAAACTTGTGTGGTTTGGCCACATAATGAGGCATGATTCCCTTTTCAAAACTATCTTGAAGGGAAGAAGAGAAGAGAAGAAGTTGAGGGTAGAAGAAGAAAAGATAAAAAAACAAATGGATTGATAATATTAAAGACCTGACAGGATTAAGATTCTCTACATTTAAACAAGGAACTTAGAAAAGGGAGGCATTGCACAATTTTGTTGTTGATGTTCCCAGAGTGGTACCTCTGTGACTCTGAAGGGGTAGGGGTTTAATGATGAATGTTTCTAGTTTTTATATTTGACACTGGCCTAAAATTGCTCCACTGTCCATGTAAAAGTGGTGTCATATTGACATGCGCTATCAGCAGTGAGGCCTATCTAAAACATATGACTTTGTTATAACATGTTTGTTTTATTTGTTCCAGGAATCACAAGCAATATAGCTCTTGTCTACTTTTGTGCAACAGGGAATGGGTTCTCCAGAGCTCTGTTTCATACCCAGAAGATTCTAACTCTCAGTGAGGTGCAATTCTTTGAGAAGATACCTTCTACTCAAAATGTGGGTGTAGTACAAGTATATAGACAAAGTGCTGTGGAGATTCCACAAGATGGAAGTCTCGCTGTACGGGTCTACTCTTGCATGATCGTTGATCTGATGGATCATTTGTCAGGCCTTCTACATGCAGGGTAGCAACAATAATCAGGACTCATAAATGCCATATTAAAAAAATATGTGATGGATTGGACATGAACTGTGCATGGAGGATATTGTGATCATTGAAAGCTACGCTCAGATGGACTCATCAGAGAAAGTGAAAATGAGGTAGACCAATGTTGAAGTTGGATGTGTTCGGCCGAATGGTGCGTATATTTGATATTGCAGCTAAGTTGTAAATCAGACCTAACTCATTCTGTTCTCCGGACAATGTCCTGCTGACCTGTAGGAGTATGAGAATGAAAGCAGATGAAGAAGGTAGACCATTAATTAATGAAGGAGCAGGAACACTGAATGAAAGTCAAGGCAACCTTGACTTGGTATACAAGATAGCTAAAGACAGAAGAAAGGCATGGAAGCTAATGACGTAATAGGTTGAAGATAATGATATACAACTTTTGCAGACATCCTTGCATCGAAAGAATAACCATGCAACAAGTATTTAGCAGATATTACAGATGCTGCCCTCTATTCATCACAGGTAACCCAGTCATCATGTAACACTGATGAAAAAAAATGTTTGCTCTGGTAGTTTCTGCATATAATATCAGCATCCGGTACTTGAAAGGATTAAATCTCTAAACATGAAAAATGATTCAAACAGGTATCCATAAATATCACAAACATGCTAAAATTGCATGTGTCATTATGTTATGTTACTTCCATATTAGTTGAATGTCTGCTAACAGATTTAATGACATGATTTGTAAAATATTTTAGAGCATATTCAAACAATTAGTCTATCTATACGCTGTGTCCCTTGTTTGCCTTGCGACATCAAGGGTGGAAGAGTTCTCTGGTCTTGTGCGCTGTTTGTAAGCTTGTTTCTGTGGCTTCTTTGATTTCTGTGATCCATCTTTTACATGGTCTGCCTCTGGCTTTATAACCGTTATGTCTATGTGTCATGGCCATTTGTGGCATGCTATATGTCAGTAGTCTGGAAGCGTGTGAAAACCACTTGATCTGTTGTCTTTTGATGTGTTCCAATACTGGTATTGTTTTATTGGTAAACAATTAGTATTGCATATATAAGATTATGTGGTGACAGTGTGTTAAAAATTGAAAATTACACTCATTTAACACTATAATGGTTGATTGGTTGGTTGCTGATCTAGCTGTCCATGGCCTTTGACCGAAACACTGTAATAGCAAATATTACAAACTATTGGCTACCTATATTAGTGTTTGTTGCCAAGAAAAACCTCGAAACAGTCACATCATCACCGCACCTATTTCATCATCTGAGTGACTTGCGTTTCATATGGAAATCCGATTATAACTTTTGTTTGTGTTCAGAGATTTTGTTCTTGCATTCTTAAACTACCAATGGATCTATCTTGTAGCAGAAACATTAGTCTTGCTAGATTTCCAGTAGGATGTAGTCAAGAGAATGGAAATGTGTTGTTTCTCTTTTATTTGTGCCACTGACCCAATTACAGAGGGTTTAGTGATTTAATCTCAGCCTTTTTATGGTTTTGTTTTTTAAATTTTAACAATATATAAAACCTGATTGTGTGCCTCAAGCAGTGAATGGAATTTGCATAATATTTTTGATGCTTGATGCACATAGTCAATGTACAGGTGTTGATTACATTAATGTAAAACATAAACATTTGA
Organism: Meghimatium bilineatum; assembly: GCA_034231615.1. Lineage (NCBI taxonomy): Eukaryota > Metazoa > Mollusca > Gastropoda > Stylommatophora > Philomycidae > Meghimatium > Meghimatium bilineatum. The sequence goes on from CM067319.1 coordinate 42,749,050, forward strand.
CAAATAAGGCAAGATTTAACAGTTGTGGTAGAAATGTGGAGTGCCATGAGTAATGCTGGTTATATACAAATAATTTAACCCATTATCTGTCAGGGTCATAGGCATGCAACATTTGACACAGAAAGATCTCCAGGCACCTCTATCTTATGTTATCCTGATAAGCTTAGAAATGCTGGTTACCTGCAGGGTGAGCTGTGTTTGAAAGAGCCACAGGAATGATCAGTAGTGTAGTTTTTACATTACTATGGGAGTAAGATCTGTGGGTCTGACCAGATTTTTGCTGTAGTGTTTTTATCATTAACCAAGTTTCTGATACATACAGTGACACTTTCTTCATATCTTGTTCTTCTGTGTTCACTCTCTGTTATCTAACATGAAATTTTGTGATTTATTCTGGAGAGAAGTATGTTGTGATGCTGGTTTACAGCAGTGCATTATTTGCACCTTCCAGCCTAGCACATCCAATTGTGGCATGGTCTTTATATATAATATTAAATATCAATTGTTTGATGTGTAGGTTTCTATCTTTTGTTCTCCAGATGGTTTTTTTTAAAAGCACAAATGCTGTTTTGGGCATTTTAGCTTGTATGTTTTGTTTTCTTCCAGTTTTATCAACAATGCTACCCATTGAGTAAAATTCTTCAGCTCTTCAATGATATTATCAGTTATTTTCATAGATTAAAGACTATGTAAGGCCTGTAAACTCAATCAGACAAGATTCTACCCATTCCAGACTTCTGTTCAGAAATATTTGTTAAAGAGTTTGTTCTGAAACTCTCCCATGATCTCTCTTGTAGCAGGACAATAGACTACTAGATTTTCACCAGGATGTAGTCTAGAGAACGGAAATGCACTGCGTCTCTGTTTTATGTGAGGACAGTTTTCTATGCTGAAAGTGATTAAGCTGTGATAACTTGAAATCTCAAGACATGCTGCAGATACAGTTAAATCTCAATATAATAGCTTGGTCAGGGCCAACAAAATATTAATCACTTGGGAGCAGTGTTAGTGTAATGTTAAACCACCCACACCCGACCAGTAGACCTGGGCTTCAAGTGCATTCATTATTCATGGTTTAAAACACTCACGTGGTTTACCCAGCAACAAGGAAATAGGGTACCAGAGCCAATGTTCTGGAAGGATTGAAGAATTATGCCATCAATAATGAAAAAATGTGAAAGGCAAAGCTGACCAGCCACTAAGCAGCTGCGTACCTATGGGAAAACGGTGTCTTATGACACTAGTTCATAATTCAACTTACCTTTACCATTAGCTTTATTGTATTTTTCAGTTGTGTGAAACTTAGTTAACCACTTATGTCCTTATGTTTGCCTCTACTTATGGTGCCATTATTATTGATCAATATATTAATTTTGTTGATGTAAATTAACATTACAAACATATTATTAAACTCTTGTACCTGGAATATTTAAGCCTTGACTAGCAACACCCTTACAAGGATTAAGCTGGCTATATGTGTTTTTATTTTAAAGATAATTTTAGAAAAAATACTTATCTAATATAATCTTGAAGTTTTTATTGTATGTACCAGAGGATACCCAATAAAGAGGAGAATGTTGCAGTAATATAAATGAATAATATAAATAGGAATCATCCAGGAGTTGTTTAAAAATCAGTTGAACCATACCCGTTCAAGTGACACTGATTCGCTTCACATCTTTACTCCACATATTTTTCTGATTATGACCAATGCACATCCCAGAAAATGAGATAATTTCCACATGAAAGGGATTGAAGTATATTGTTGGTCAATCTCTGAGAAACTTGTTAGCTAAAGTTACAAAGCGAATAGGTGCCAGGTGAAGGAATCTGATTCAAATCCCATCTTCTGCTTTCTGATTTAACACAGATACGAGGTGATAACAGTAGGGATAAGTAATACAATGTTACTGTTACTAAATGTGTAATAAATAAGTACAAATAATAAATGTTAAATATAAATGTTAAAAAAAAAGAAAGGATAAAAGATGTTTTCTAATATTAAAACTACAAAATTTAAATAAAATGGATGACTCCCAAAATAAAATTGGTACAGCGCTTCAAACCGGATGTTGCTATACTTCATCAGACGACATCTTCACATTGAAGGTTGTCTGCAACGGGCCTACAACTTCCTCCGTCTCTTGCCCGGATGGTGCACTGTATGCTGTTCATCTCATGATAGTTCCCTCCTACTTGTATCTAGAGACTTACTGTTATCATTGTGTATAAGGATTGCATTACAAAATGTTTCTGACAATGTTAATTTGTAAGGAAAAAAACTTTCAGATTGTCACATATGCACTTTCTCATTTTGTGTTCAATTTCTCCTCTTGCTGAGTGTTCACCACCATGGCTTTGTTGTCTTATTTATAATAAAATTAATAATTAAATATTTTTTTGTTACATAAAAATATTGTAATTTTTCACATAAAAATATGAGTATTTTTACATATAAATATTAAATTGTTTTTGTACATATGAATATTAAATAGTTTTTGTCCCATAAAATTATTAAATAGTTTTTACATAAAAATATTACTTTTTTCACCAAAAATATTATATACCGCTATCTTTTTTCATAAAAATATTAGTTTTTTACATACAAAATTATACAATATCAAATACAATTTTTGTGCATATAAATATTACACATATTTCCATTTGACTTGTCTTATTTACCACCTGATATAAGCACACACAAAAATGGGTTGAACAAATACACAGAATGTGTCTTTGCTTTTGTTACTCTCTGTTGTCAGGATATGAGTCCATTGACCTCTGAATCAGCAAGCATCCGTTACTCTTTTGTTCCAATATTTGTCAGTTTCCATTCCAGAATTATATGAATATTAGGGTGTGTTTTGTCTATTTTCTGTTTGTGTTGTTTCTTCTCTGACCTTGTTTGTATTGTTTGACCTCGTGTTGTTTGACCTTCTCTGACAACTGATCTCTTCTGGGTTGTATCTTTATTTAGCTTTGCCATGTTTATGTGAACATCAATAGTGATGTTCTTACTTATCATTTTATATTGTCAATGTATTCCTGATAAAGACCTTTTGGTCCAAACATGTAGTTGTGTGTGCTATCGTGTGTGTTGCCAGTGATTAGCAAAACTTAATTACCCTGTTCCAAGTTTCACTTATGGGATTTCAGTTTTGCTGCAGTTAGTACGTATTACAGAATTCTTTTTTGTATTCTAGCTATTTTGCTCCTTTCAGTATTTCATTGTCCCTGTTTAGATAAAGACTTTTTGGTTGAAACATAGATTTTGTGTATTTATTCCACATAAAACTGTAATTTAGCCTATTTATTTTACTTACATTTACCATTTTATGTTATAATGGAATCATTCTTCTTTATGGATGTAAAGTATGAACAGTAAACAATAAAAGCTCAAAGTGAGCTGCAGGATACTGAGGTGTGGTTGTTGAGCATGGACAACTAAGAAAACTAATGTAGAAGTCCTCAGAGATGATGGAGTAAAAAAAAGACATTATAGCAAACTTTAGAGACAGGCAGTTAAGAGTTTTTAGGACGTGATAAGAGCAAAACTTTTAATAGTTTTGCTAGAACATTTAATAACATGTAGTAGTAATAATAATAAAACCCATAACCTGTCAGGGTTGTAGGGGTGCCATATTGAGACATAACCTGTCAGGGTTGTAGGGGTGCCATATTGAGACATAACCTGTCAGGGTTGTAGGGGTGCCATATTGAGACATTTGGTGTAGAAAGATCTCCATGCATCTCTATCCTCTACTATCCTGTTGAATATTTATTAACCACCGGAGATCAAGGGGAGAAAAGGTAGAGAAAAACAGACATGTTGCTGTATAGGTTATTGTAAAGGCATGGGAGAATGTACAAAATTATTAATCAATTTCTACCAATTTCTAGGGGTGTGGATGAGTGAGGAAAAGATCTGGCCTGTCCATTCCTTGATGGTGTCTGTCCTTGATTTTCTTTGCCTCTGCTTTTTCACCTTCTACTGTTCCCTGTAGTATTGTTTTGGACAAGGAATCATGATGATATACATGTCGATACTATGCAAGTTCACATAATTTCGCTATTTAAAGTAATGGTTTCTGTGGATCTGTATGTATCTCTTTTTTTGTTTCTTATACATTTGTCCTATAGGAGATGCACAGAATGTGTCTAGGATTTGTATTGAAAGGCTTGTAATGATCTCTCCATACCTGCAGTGTCTCAACTCACACAACCATACAACACAATAGAAAGCACTAATGAGTTTGAAAGGTTGAAAAGGTGTAGAGGATGGCTTCATTGTACCCAGGTTACCTCATATGTAATCTGTCCCTCTCAACGAAGCGTCACGACACCTGCTGAGAGTACCACTCATAGTAAATAACTCCCTTGCAGCAAGTGATAATCTTCAGGAATCTCCGAAAAAGAATCCACTTTAGAAACAAGATGATGGAAGTGGGATTTAAACCCGCAACCCCTTGAGCATAAAGTGAAATGCTTGACCACTATGTCAGTAGGCCTCCCAAAGAGTTATAACATTTAATTTTCACTCTAGCACTGATGTTGCTTTTGATTTTTCAAAATTACAGATTGGTTAATATTTACATTCACATGGTCATTTTACTGCAGTTTCCCCATTCATTTAATTATCTAATCACCAGATATATTCAATAAATTTGTTTGAATCCTGTATTTATCTGGAAAATATTCACAATAAATTGTGTGTGGGTTTGAGTGTATTTTGTAATCAAATTATTGGATTCATATTTCTTCTCTGACTTTTAAAAAAAACTGTATAGATTCAGTTCCAACTATATAATTTTGAATATTGTTTTAAGCAGAAAACTGTAAATTTTGGATTGCAAGTTGTGATTGTTTGAATATTAATTTTGTATAATTTTATTTAAAGTTGGTTGTCCTCATGTGAATGTTTTTATTTTATTTTGATTGTATACTTGTGTTCATTTGTTCAAATTTTTGTATAAATATTGTTTTGTTTGAACTGCATTTAAAAGAGAAATTATTATTTGTATTTTATATTTTTGTGATTTTCTTTATCAGATTAGTTTCAGACACATTTACTTGTACCTGCGCAGGCTGTGATGCAGTCAGATGTAGCAAATGAAATTTGAACATTGTCCATTCAGCTGATACCAATTCACATTGCAACTTACGGTTGCCATGTTTTTCTAAATTCTACTAATCCTCATCCCTAAAAGAATGTGAATTTAGCCATTATAATTAATTACTGAGATACACTTATAATTGTAATTACTCAATTACTCAAGTAATTACTTTATTACTTAATAATTACTGAGTGGAGGGGGGGTTTTGACCACCCTAATTTCCCCCCTCCCCCTGTCTATGGGCTTGATTTTAGAGTTGACTTTGCTAAAGAAAACTATCAGATGTTGAAGATAGAGGATTTGTACAATATTAGGATAGAGAAATGATTCTTTAAATCAAGGTTTCTCAAAGTGGGTGATGATGCCACAAGAGAAATGATAAAACCCTTCAGGTTGGCTCCAAATTATCACAGGGCAATAATGAGAGGATAAAACCCTTCAGGTTGCTGCTAAATTATCACAGGCCAATAGTTTGGGGGGGGGGGGGGTGTGTGTGAATAAAGCTATCGGAAACACTGAACCAACCAAGAGGCACACAACAAACATTAAAGCATCTGCTACTTTGTCAATATAACGGACTTATTGTTTGTTTGTTTGTTTTGCGTTCGCTCCATTGTAACCATCATGGATATCCGTGCGATTTCCGCCGGGATCGTGATTACGTTGTGCCACCGTTATCCGCCTTGTAGGCCTAGCATATCCGATTTCGGCATGCCTTGACAATTCAGGTGGACTACCCTTAGCCTGTGACAGCCTCTATATCTGTCTCCAGGCACGCATAGTGGTGACTCTTCGCCCAGACGATTTTTGCTCTCGTCTGACTCGCACGAGGTGTTCCACTGTCTATGAACTTGCCTCGTGTAATTGGACGTGCTGTGCGTGTGCCCATTTTGTATTGAACCGTTTCTCATCCATGAGCCTGGTTCCTTAAGGGGAAGAACTCAACAGAGGAGTTGGACCCTGGCTCTTTCACCCTCTTAGCCGAGGTGTCATTCACCGACATCGTGTACCCCTTGTCCAAGTTCGAGTCTCACACCACGCATTTGAGAGCAAGGCATTCTCGAGCTAAGCGTCCTTGTCCCAATAGCGCCTGAGCCCATCAGGTACTGAACCCTTTCTCTTTTTAAGTGTATTTCCGTTGTAGGAAAACCTGTCAGTAGAGTTGGGCCAGGGCTAAATCGTTGTCTCTTTTGTGCCTGAGCCCATCGGGTACGGAACCCTTTCTCTCTGCAAGTGTACTTCCGGTAAAGGAAACCTTGACAGTAGAGTTGGGCCGGGTCTACCATCGTTGTCCCTTTCTTGCCTAAGCCCATCGGGTACAGAACCCTTTCTCTTCGCGAGCATATTTCCGGTTTAGGAAGGCTCGACATTAGAGTTGGATTAGGTCTTCTTGCTTTACTGAACGCCAATGAATGGGTCTAGGTCTCTGCCTGTAAGGGACACAGGTAACTAGAAGCTCGTCTCGAGCTGACGGAGCTTGTAGTTTCCCTTTCCTAGGGACTTTTCACTTTCTATTTGCAGTTCGCGCTGCCCTCTAGCGCTGTTCTGCCCTGTCATTGTTTCATTGTACTCGGTATGAAATCTATTTGTCTCTCGCCATGCATCTACCTTTACGTGCGTTTTACATTGGCCGCCCCTCCAATGACTGGACTGACTAGCTTCACTGTATGTCAACAGTGTCACTATATGTGGTGATGCTGGTGGTGTCGGAGATATTGTCTATCTCTTGTGCAGTCAAATCTCTTTCCATCTGCTACCTCCACATTCTCGGACACGATCCCCAAATGATTTGGCCAGAATCAGCTCGAGCTGCTGTATTTCTGTTTCCAGGGTGCACCGAGTGGAGGTACATTTTGGATCTTGGTTATCTGCTAACCATGGGTCCGCCTAGAGCAATGCGTTCCCTTTGCACCCCTGACGGACTTATATTGGACATGTACTTAGAATGCTTAGAATGAATGATAACAGAATGCAACTACAAGCATTAAAATTGGTACCAAATGAAAAAATAAAAAGAGGAAGACCAAGAGAGACTCTTTGCAGAACAACCATTAAAGAGGGTATGGTTATGGGTCTCAACAACATCTTAGAATCACACACAGTCTCATCATATCACTCGAATTGGAGTGCTCTGACATCTTCCCTATGCACCGTATTTATTGATGAATATATATAAACTAAGTAAATACAAGGAAAATGACAATTTCATGCATTTATACTGCTAGCAATCGATTGTCCTTTTGCTTTTTTGGAAAATATAAATCATTATTAATATTTTGGACACAAAATCACAAATGATGGTAGAAGTTAAAACAGAAGTTAAATGAAGAATAGGAATGGTTGAGATATCAATGACATGAGAAAAAACATTACCAGCTAAACAATCAATTATAAAATTCTCAATTATTCTACATGAATGTATAGCTCACACACATGGATAATGAACAAACAACTAGAAGATTGAATTGAGCCTTTGAGATATAGATATGATGGTTGCTGATCCAGCGAACCATGGGCTGATGCTCTTTGACCCAATGCCATTAAATGGCATTATATTGCTGGGAAGAGCAAAGATATGATACTTATGTAGGATTATTTGTCTTCTATCAAATCTCCATGGATGATGAAGAGATTCCATTGAAACAACCTTTATATGAGTCTGGATGGTGTCTAGGTTACACAGCTGAGAAGAACCTATGCTCTTATCAGAAAGGGTATGGGATGTCAAGAGCTACCTGCTCAAAGCTAAAGGAATTGTTTTCCTCATCATCATGTGGCAAGAGCTACCTGCTCACAGCTAAAGGGATTACTTCATCATCATGTTTATAGAGATTAAGAAACAACAATCTTTAAAAAATATTGCGATGTGGTCAGAAAAAGGGTTATTGTTGAGATGTATATAATACATATTATGGATACATATTTGAGGAAAGCTGCTTTGAATCATTGATAATAATGTTTGAGAACAGCTGCTTTGAATCATTGATAATAACGTTTGAGAACAGCTGCTTTGAATCATTGATAATAACGTTTGAGAACAGCTGCTTTGAATCATTGATAATAACGTTTGAGAACAGCTGCTTTGAATCATTGATAATAACGTTTGAGAACAGCTGCTTTGAATCATTGATAATAACGTTTAAGGAAAGCAGCTTTGAATCATTGATAATAACGTTTGAGAACAGCTGCTTTGAATTATTGATAATTTGTTTGAGAACAGCTGCTTTGAATCATTGATAATAACGTTTGAGAACAGCTGCTTTGAATCATTGATAATAACGTTTGAGAACAGTTTCTTTGAATCATTGATAATAATGTTTGAGAACAGTTGCTTTGAATCATTGATAATAACGTATTGAGAACAGTTGCTTTGAATCATTGATAATAACGTTGAGAACAGCTGCTTTGAATCATTGATAATAACGTTTAAGGAAAGCAGCTTTGAATCATTGATAATAACATTTAAGGAAAGCAGCTTTGAATCATTGATAATAACGTTTGAGAACAGCTGCTTTGAATCATTGATAATAACGTTTGAGAACAGCTGCTTTGAGTCATTGATAATAACGTTTAAGGAAAGCAGCTTTGAATCATTGATAATAACGTTTGAGAACAGCTGCTTTGAATCATTGATAATAATGTTTGAGAACAGTTGCTTTGAATCATTGATAATAATGTTTGAGAACAGTTGCTTTGAATCATTGATAATAACGTATTGAGAACAGTTTCTTTGAATCATTGATAATAACGTTTGAGAACAGCTGCTTTGAATCATTGATAACCTTAAACTACAACAAAACAAAGTGACAGGGCGCATGTATTACTGGATAAAACACTACCTGCACAACCGAAAAGCAGCAGTGAAGCTTGAAATGAAGCATAGTAGAAAGAAACTCTTTAAGCATGGAGTACCACAGGGAGGTGTTCTATCCCCCACTCTATTCCTTATATTCATGAATGACATTGACCAAATTCTCTCGCGTAAAGTAAATGCTGCAATGTATGCAGACGATCTGGCGATATGGTGCAGTGAAGAGAGCGTAGGCACAACAAAAATAAGGTTGCAAGAAACTATGGACAATTTGGCCAAGTGGACAGACCAATGGGCCATGTCTATCAATGCCCAAAAAACTACCTATACTATCTTCAGCATGTCCACCAAACCACAGAAAATCCTACTAACCATAAATGGTCAAACATTGCCAAAAGATGAGACACCTACATACCTTGGAGTCACTTTTGATCCAAGACTTACATGGAAACAGCACATAGACAAGTGCCAAACAAAAGGTACAACGAGGACAGCACTCCTTAAAAAATTGGCTGGAACAGATTGGGGTGCAAATGGAAAAATTCTAAGTAGAGCATATACAGGTTATGTAAGACCAGCTTTGGAATATGGAATGTCAGCATGGGGGACTGCAGCCAAGAGTAACACTCAAAAGATCTCAAAGATACAAAACCGCAGCCTCAGAATTATAACAGGAGGTATGAATACTACCCCAATCACAGAAATGGAAACATGCACAGGTTTGCCATCAATGGAAGAAAGAAGAAATGAAAAAATCCTCACACAGTATGCAAAGTTCAAATGTTTGGAGAGTCATCAAATGAACCAAAGACTAAGCAGACCTACAAAAGAGCGACTCAAAAGAGGTAGCTTTCTCCACTCCGCTAAACAGCTCCAGAAATCACTCACAGATACAGACCTACAAAACCTAAAACTACTAAACACCTTTAACACATACCCAACATGGGACAGGAAAAACTTCCCAAGAATTATGGACAATATACCAAGCATTATTTCAAAAACAGAAACTACTATACAAGTACTAAAGGAGACAACTAAGAATCACATACAGAAAGCATACCCAAAGGATATATGGACACGTGTATATACAGATGGATCAGCGAAAGAGGCAGTATTAGATGGAGGATCAGGAATATATATAGTAACACCAGATGGAAAAGAAATAGAGAAATCCATACCCACAGGCAAACATTCGACAAATTTCAAAGCAGAAATGGAAGCCATAATAGAGGCAGCCAAAATGCTCATGAATTGCTTGCAGAGTCACAACAGACATGTAGTATTTCTAACGGATGCAAAATCAGTATTGCAGGCATTGAAAGATCCAAAGAACACGAGCATGAATGAACTTAGGCCTGCTTACTACACCTCAGCAGTACCACCAAAGAAACAGTACTGCAGTGGATCCCAGGTCACTGTGGCATACCTGGAAATGAAAAAGCTGATCTCCTGGCAAGGAAAGGGGGATCACTGGAACAAATAGAAAATGATAATACGTACTATGAAAGTAAGACCATGTTAAAAGCAGAATATAAGAAAAATTGGAAGCAAATGCACCCAACTGCAGAACCAAATGACCCCTACCACCAAATGTCACACAAGGAACAAACCATCATTTTCAGACTACGAACTGGTCACAACAGACTGAGAAGTCACATGTTCTGAAAGCTGAAGATTGGTGAGATAGGCCTGTGGACTGAGCCCAGAGACTGCAGAACACATTCTTCATGCCTGTCAACTCTACCAAGAAGAGAGGGAGAAAATATGGCCTACTGAGACGGCACTGCTTCCAGACTTGAGGGGTTCCATGGATGACCTGAAGCGAATCACACAATTCATTGAAGCTATTGGTGCTGTAACCTGATATCTGACTGAAGAACGATGAAGAAGAAGAATCATTGATAATAACGTTTGAGAACAGTTGCTTTGAATCATTGATAATAACGTTTGAGAACAGCTGCTTTGAATCATTGATAATAACGTTTGAGAACATTTGCTTTGAATCATTGATAATAACGTTTGAGAACAGTTGCTTTGAATCATTGATAAGAACATTATCAATGTTGGCTGCTTCACAAGTGTGATAAAGAGAAGTGATTATTTGCAATAACATAAAATACATTGGGAAACTGTTGACCCTGTGATGATAGCGAAGGTCAGCAGGGGTATTTTTTTTTCCTAGTGTGATATTGACTATCTCTGAATAACCATTAATAAAACACAATTTATTGATAAAACATTCTGAGTGGAAAGTTTTGAGAAAAGAAAGGTAAAGATTTTGAATATACTTTTTAGTTGCTTAACAAGATGTGTTTATGACTTGTTTGAAGGTGATAATCTTGTACCTTTCTCTTGCCTTCCACGTGTTCTGTTTATATTTTATGTTAAGATTTCAGAATCATTTCTGTATATAAAGTGAGTGCCCTGCTCTTCATTGTCAATGCTCTTGTGGCAACCAGCCCAAGCCCAGACTTCTAGTTAATGGTGCAAAGAATACAGTAACTGTCTTCTTTTCCGGCATGTCATAAGAAATACTAATGAAAGCTGTGTTGACATGACACTGTCACTTGTATAAAAGTCATAGTCACTTCATGTCTTGCTTCAATTTCTTACACTTTTGTCTGCTGTCAAATGGTCCATATGGATAACAGAGAGATACAATTTAGTAAACATTGCAGTGTTGTCCTGTTGTGACAGATTCTAAGGGAACTGGTTTGGAATTAGTGCCAACCTATGTGATTATTTCCCTTTGCTATGCTTCTCAATTATTTTTAATCTTTATTAATTTAAATATAAATATAGTTAGGGTTAGGGTTAGTTATTTAAAACAAACTAACCACTAACCCTTAAAAATTAATATTTAAATTAATTATTGATTTATTAGTAATATAATATTTGGATTAATTAACCATAAAATATGTGTAGGTAGGCACTAATTGTAAACAAGAACTTTCCTTGGCATTGAGGAATGCTAAGTGTGTCATCACTGTAGATGGGTCACCGGATATGTTGGAAGAATGATAAACTAGTTGGCCCAGATATATATGCTGCAATCCTGGCAAGATGTAATGATCCTGGGATACTGCTACACTGAAATGTCTCCCTTCGGATACTAAACATGCATCCTTAAACCCTCTTAACATGCAATTGTGCATCCGGACCATTCAGAAAGCACTGGCAAACTACTGTACATATTTATATTGCTTAGAAAATCACTCCAGCCAAAAAATGCTGGGTTGATAGCCACGTCCTGAATAGGATATGCCACCAAAAGATTCCAGTGATTAGCAAAGCTTCATTACCCTGTTCCTAGCTATGCCACATGACCATACAGTTTTTCCGTCATGTAGGTTGTGCTGGGTCACATTTCTGCTCTACTTCTTTCGTAAAGAGGATGGTTTTGGAGCACATCTTCTTCCTGTTTGTCTTCTCCACATGGACACATGTCTGTCTGACCATGGTTCAGTATATTTTACATCTGCAGTGGTCAGTTCTAATTCTGTAAATTATATAGTGATTATAGGAACAATACTTTTTTTTTTTTAAAAAACATCACACAGGAACATGGAGGTAAAAGTTATAGATAACTGTTGAGAACAAGGCTGTCCAGTAGCATGCTTGGACAACTTAAACACCCGCCTAAAGATGAATTGAGTGCCTCATCAATGTAGTCATGTGAATTCATTGGTTATAATCCTTCAAAAGTTACTATCTGACTTTTACTGTGATTTTCATTGGCTGTCGATACAAATTATTTTACAACCAATTGTTAACATGTTATGTTATGTTCCTCCAAGGCCATAGGCGGCACATAGGGCAGAAACCATAACGTTCCATTTCTGTCTTTGTGTTGCCAGGTCTTTCAGTTCCTGGATGTTATTTAGGTTCATTGATATGCCTTCTCTCTTAATGGTTTCTTTGTAAAGTTTCTCTAGGTCTCCCTCTTCTTCTTCTTACTCCCAGTGGCACCCAATTTAGTGAGTGATCGGGAATTCTTAGACTTATTCTGAGAGCATCATCGATGTAAATCCTTCACCTTTATCTAATGAAGGAAGATATATAGGTGTGTTTGCTTTCTTCTTCTATAATAGTTAGATTTAAAGTCACTCCACTTAACATTCAGAATTGTGAATAGGAATTTCTGTGGCTTTCCAACTTTCGCATCCATAATAAAGAATAGGGATAATGTTGGAGTTAAACAACCTGAGTTTTGTGGTGTTTCTTGGTGTGTTTGATGTCCAGATGTTACATAGTTTATTGAAAGCACCCGCTGCAAGGGCAATACGGTGTAAAATTTCTTTTGGTATGTCTCCATTGGTGCCTTAATATGTAAAAGTGTTGTCTTTTAATAATGGAATATTTTGAATTTTTATGCCATCATTGAATCTATTATTAAAGCTATGGAGCGATTTCGTCACAAATAGTGATCTAAGAGACAAAACACACCAAGAGTACTGGTATGTTTCAAACATCATAAGAAAACGAAGGTGGAAATACCTTGGTCACGTTTTACGATGAATTATAGATGTAAACAGGATAAACCAACAAACCCTTATGTGGTCACCTGAGGGTAAAAGAAAAAGAGGAAGACCTAAAACAACCCTTAAAAACACCATTCTTAAAGAAGGGGAATTAATAGACTGTAAGACCATACAGGAACTAAAGCTGCAAGCAGCGGACCGCATCATATGGAGAACCAAAACCTCTGCCCTATGTGTCGCTTGCGGCACAAAAGGAACAAACTAACTAACTAATTGGATCAAGTGAAATCTAGTATATGAGTTTTTGATGTGTTGATTTTCAGGCCTATCTGATTTGAGTAGTGTTGGAGACTGTCAAGCGTAGATTGGGCATCTGTGTGGTTTGCGCTCAAAACATGGCGAGACAGATATTGTAGTATATCAGTGTATCTATTTCTTGTGATCCCTGTATTAACCAGTTATAGAGCTCTTGAATCCTTTCTTAAAACCATCAAACGATGCATTTCGTTCTCCGGACTGCATCCTGTTAATTTGCATGAGTTTGAGACTAAACGCAGAAGAAAAATAAGCTATTGCTCACCGCTGTTTGTAAGAATATAGAATGAGGAGATAAAACAATTGTAGACTTGCTATGTAAGGGGACTACATATTAATTTATACAAGGGACATTGACATATTAATCTATACAAGGGGGATGACATATTAAACTATACAAGGGGACTACATATTAATCTATACAAGGGAAATTGACATATTAATCTATACAAGGGGGATGACATATTAAACTATACAAGAGGACTTGACATATATTAATATATACAAGGGGACTTGACATATTAATCTATACAGAGAGACTTCATATATTAATCTATACAAGGGACTTATCATATTAATATATACATGGGACGACATATTAATCTGGAAATTGACAAATTAATGTATACAAAAGAGGCTACCAACCTACATACTCTAAGCGAAAGGGGACGTAATGAGGAACAGATTTAAGAAACACTGGATATGGGGTTGTCATAAAATATATACAGCCGATGGAAGAATGGACAGAGAGCTCGAGACAAGAATTCAAAAAGCCAACTACGTAAATTATGAACTTGCACCAACTTTAAAACACACATCTATCCCGATGGAAACAAAAAGGCAAATCATAAATTCAATATTTCCGCCGAAGACGGATGTGTCAGGCAATTGGAGCAAATAAAACGGTGACACAGCGCATTTTCATTCTCTGGATTACATTCTGCTGGAAATCTAGTAGGACAATGATCCTGCTAAAAGAGAGATCCAGCGGGAGTTTGAGAATGAACGCTGAAGAAGAAGAAATTCAATATTCATCCCAACATTTGTCAGACGTGGACTCTTAAAAGAACAAGAGAAAAAACTTACTACGTGTGAAATGAGATGTCTAAAAACAACAAAAAGAGTTTATGTGAGAAACGAGATGATTACAAGATCTGTTGGAACAAAATGAATGGTCAAATATTTTTTTTTTAAACAGATTGAAATGGTTCGGCCACCCAATGAGAATGAGCCCTTATTGGTAAGAGCATACAACATGAAAATGGAAACAGCAAGATATAGAGGAAGACCAAGAAGAAGATGAATTGAAGAAGTTACCAACATTCTGATATGCTAACTTTTCAATCCACATGGTATTACTGCATATCAAGCGACCAGACGTGCAAAAAAAACCCCGAAAACCGATCGTCGTTCAATCCTGCGACGCCTCACAGTATATTCAAATAAAAGACAATAGAGATAAAATATATCAACAATTTGTTTGGGCCAAGTTCACCTTCGGAAAGTACGAACAAAACTGCATGATGTTTCCCATTTTTAGAAACGTATTTCAAATTAAAACGATTTAACTGTATGTAAATAGAAATAGTCAACTACTATGTGGACTCTTGTATAGACATTCGTTGTAGCAAAGCGAATCAAATACTGGGTCAATTATCCCCTTTATTGCAACACAAAATGCTACCAATGTCAACAAACAACATCTTATCCAAAGTATCTTCATTCCAACCCTGTGCTACCAATGTCAAACATGGTCCTTAACAACAAAACATAAGAGACAACTGGTTACAACAGAGATGAGATGTATGAGAAAAGCCACAGGAGTGACCAGAAGACACAGAATTAGAAATGATGTCATAAGAGAAAGCGTGGGTGTCATATCAATTCTGCAACACATAGAAAACTAACAGAAACAATGGTTTGGTCATCTGGAAAGAATGCCGCGTGATTATTAGTTTATAAAGCATATACGAAGAGAGGAGAAGCAGAAAGAAGAGCCTTGGGTAGACCTAGAGTACGCTGGATCGAGAACATCAAAGAGACATTACACGAACACCAAATAACGTTATCTGAAGCTGCCAGAAAAGCGAGAACAAGAACATTGTATCTCCCTCGACACCCGTAAAGGGTAAAAGAGGAAAGAAGAAGAAGAAGAAGAATTGTATGTAAAAAAACAGTGTTGTTGGAGTCAACCCCTATACCCCTCCCCCTCTCCAAATTGTAGATGTAATTTATGGACAGTCCATTACCATAATTCATATTATATTGGTGCCATGTTTATCTAAGTATACCAATGTGTTATAGTGTATTACGTAACTCGCTTCCAGCAAACAGGAAATACATTCAGAACACGGGCATGTTCCCCAGAGCAGCGTGCTGTGCGTTATATCTGCTGCTACTGTGTGTGGAAGCAAATGATGAGGCTTGGAGTCAACAGACCTACCTCAATGCCGCACACAGAATGTTCTGTAACGACACGATGGGAAATTTTACGGTAAATCTGCTCCTTGTTTTGTGTCAAACCGTGATCATATGTGTAGTCATGATACAATTGTTGACCAAAAATTATATCATCGATTGGGGGGGGGGGGGGGGGGGGGTGTTGGGATCTGAAAACGTTTGACAGTTATTGACAAGGGAGAAGGAGAGCGAGGGATTAACGTCAATAATCCTTTTTATACACCTATTAAATTGTGTGAATTTTAAAAAGAAAAAAAACAATCTAAAAGTTAGACACAAATTATTGTTTGTTTGTTGAGTGCTGGATTCGACTAGGTCATCTCGGGATGCCTAGTCACGTCGCTTTCAACCTACTCCTAAGAAGGACTTTTTGGTTATATCACGACGCTGGGTGCGGACAGGAAACTGGCGAAAAGTACTTGAGCCTTGGCGAAAATGACGAAAAGGTTGTCGAAAGTTTGCTGAAGCTTGCTTTTAATTCCGGGACGTACTGCGGATAAGAAGAGTCGATTCTCTCTTGGAAGTTTCCAAGTCCACAGCAGGTTCCCACCTTAGCTGGAGATCGGTTGATCCTTGATAGCTTAGCCAGATTGCTCTGTTGCCCGGGGTACTCCGCGGAGAGGAGTATCAAGATCTGAACCAGTATGACTCCTGGTCCTGGCGAGCAGGTGCTCGCTTCAACGTCTCTGTACCCCAGAAACAAATCATATTTTTTTCGTGCTCTTATTTTTAAACACAACAAAGAAAGAGGGGTCTCTGATTATTTGACATGGTGGGGAGGGATGGTGTCAAATATTGCTCAAACAATGGTTGACATTATTTATGAACAGCCCTCATAGTCGGTAAACGTTTCCTTTCATAGTCTTAAGTGCTCGTTCTCAAACTCCTGCAGATTAGCAGGATGTAGTACGGTAAACAGAATATGTTGTGCTGGTTTAGAGCTTAACAGCGATATGTTTATTTGGCCCTGACACATTCGACTACAGCATGTCTTCTGATTACTCTGATCCTCTTTAGGATGAGACATCCTATTTTATCATAATCCTCATTAATCGCCTCATATGACACACATGTCAGATCACAGTGTTGCTGTATCTTGCTCCCCTGTTATATACAACACCACACGGGCGAATGACCACTCTATCTATTACCTGAGATGAGAAATAAGAGGTAAAATTTCATTTCTTCTCTTTCCTCCCTATCATAACCACGTTTGTCCCCATGTAAGATTCGTTGTACTGTTGTCTTTTGTTTGTCCTGATATAGGCTTTTTAGTTGAAACGTCGTCTGTCCCTGTATCTCGTTGTTAGGTTCTTTTATTTTGGTAACACACCTACCTATTTTTGTTTATCTTTACAAATTCATACTCTCGTGTAGATCTTAACAAGTAAATTTTACTAAGAAGATCCTAACCCACTGGTAAGTACAACCCCGTTATTCTTATTTGAATTATTTTGTTACATTAAGTGATCATTTCCACATTAATGTAACTCTTTGTAGCTCAAAATTAATGTAGTAATTCCTATTCTCTACAATATTTCGTCATTTGTTAATATTTTGTCCCGCCCTCTTATTCTTGCAGGTCGGTAATGACGTCAGGGTCATTTGGAAAAAGTTGGACAGTGACCATGAAATTATAACAGATTCGAACTATGACCTTAGTGACAACAATCTGAGCCTTGTAATTCGGAGAGTAACCAGCCAGTTGTCTGGCATATACATGTGTGATGTATATGATATTGATGGTCGTTTGGTTTTACATACAATCAAGGGAGTTAACATCGATGGATTTTTGTATGATGATCTCTTTGAAAAGGTAGTAGATGTGTGTTTTCTCCCCTGCGGCTGCCAATGAAAGCGCTAAGCATGTAATGTTTTGTTGTATTACTGGTGACAGATGACGTTTAGTTGTATTACTATTACTAGAAGACGTTTCATTGCATTACTGCTGATAGAAGACATGTCACACTTAGAAGATGTGAGTGTGGATGGGCGCGCGCGCGCGCGTGTATGTAGGTGCACGCTAGAAGGAATATCCGGCGTTTCCCGGGTGAGAACTGATATCCCGTTTCTGCATGGCGCCAATCAATAACCTGCGTAGAATGTAATTTATTCCGACCTTTTACGAGTGGCCCTGGTCAAACCAAAAAAGAAATATATTATGTTCTTACATACATTGCTCATTATGTGCATATATGATTATGTAGGCCTATGTGATTTGATGGATACTTTTATTACGCACACAAAAAAAACCACCAAAAAAACAAAAACAAAACAAGCGTGAGTATTTAAACTTATAATGTAGTTACGACTGTGTTTTTATACATATCGCAAAAAAGCCACTGTCTCTGAGATCGAACACCGAACATAATAATCATTTACGTCATTAGCAAAGATTTTCTCCATTACGCCACCACGACGATATATTTCAGTGCTAAAATATAATTTATATAAAAATCTTGTAGGGCCTAGCCATTGACAAGATTGGTTAACCTTAACATCTGACCAACAGTTGTTTGGATTAGACCTAGCAATACTATTTTTGTTATTTCAATGGACGTTTACTTATTTTAACAGGGTCAGTATTATTTCTTCTTGCCATTTGCTAATGTCACATTTTAACCTCTCCCAGGAGCTTCTGGTAAAATGGCGCGAGATGACGGTTGTGTTATTTATTTATCGTCACAAATGGAAGTGTAGTTCAATGTTTCAGTATTCTTTATCTGGAATAAGTGGCAACATTAATTTATGTGTTAATTAAATATCACAGCGTAGCCAGGAGAGGTTTTTCTGATAACTGCGACAGGATTCGCAATCCGACAGTGAGAACTCAAAGCGCTCATAGTAAAATGGAGGGTTTTCCGAAGACAAATGCCAAAGTTAAAACGACTAACAACGCTAAACATCGAATACGAAAACAACACATTAAATTTGCTACAATCAATAAAAATTTGCGGACTGAGAACATTAAAAAAAACGTATAGATGAGATGAAAAAGAGAAACGTTAAAAACCTAGGATTAGCCGATACAAGAATTAAAGACAAAGGCTTTAAGAAAGTATACCAAGATTACAGATTTATATTTAGCGGAGTTGACCGAGTTTCAAAAGCTAAACTCAGGCTAGGCTTCCTCATAGATCCGACATTAACCAATAGCATTTATCTCGTCACACTTCAAAACGAACGTTCAATAGCGGTCACGTTTACAATAGACAGCGTAAACACAACATTTATACAGATCTATGTCCCGTGTAACACAACGAAAACGAAAGAGAAGTCTTTTGAGAATGTAAACAAATTAATAAATAACAGCAACAATGAAGATGATCTATATAAATGAATAGATAAATATATAGGACCTTTCGGCGACACAAGGAACAAAATTAACGTAACGGTTATACACTAATAGATACATGCATCCAGCACAACTTCTTTATAATGAACACTTTCTTTAAACATAGACAGTCACAAGTGTACACATGGTATAAATGGAACAGCTTGAAATGCAAGAGCCAGATAGACTTTATACTCACAAAAAGAAACAATAGACGAAAAATAACAGACGCACGAGTAATACCTAACATGTGTGCAGACACTGACCGTAAAGGAGTACTAATAACAGTAACAACAAACAGAGCGAAATATAGCACGCAAAAAACACCAAGGGCAACTAGATATACAGAAATTGGAAGAACTAAACATGCGTGAAAAATATATCCAAGAAATTAACGTAGAATTCACAAAGCTACCAAGGGGTGCAAAGGGAACGCATTGCTCTAGGCGGACCCAGGGTTAGCAGATAACCAAGATCCCAAATGTACCTCCACGTGGTGCACCCTGGAAACAGAAATACAGCAGCTCGTGCTGATTCTGGCCAAATCATTTGGGGATCGTGTCCGAGAATGTGGAGGTAGCAGATGGAAAGAGATTTGACTGCACAAGAGACAGACAATATCTCCGACACCACCAGCATCACCACATATAGCAACACTGTCGACATACAGTGAAGCTAGTCAGTCCAGTCCGAACATTGGAGGGGCGGCCAATGTAAAATGCACGTAAAGGTAAATGCATGGCGAGAGACAAATATGTTTCACACAGAGTACAATGAAACAATGAAAGGGCAGAACAGCGCTAGAGGGCAGCGCGAACTGCAAATAGAAAGTGAAAAGTCCCTAGGAAAGGGAACTACAAGCTCCGTCAACTCGAGACGGGCTTCTAGTTACCAGAGTTCCTAACAGGCAGAGACCCAGACCCATCCATCGGCGTTTGGTAAAGCAAAAGACCTAACCCAACTCTAATGTCGAGCCTTCCTAAACCGGAAATATGCTTGCAAAGAGAAAGGGTTCTGTACCCGATGGGTGTGCAAGAAAGGGACAACGATGGCAGTCCTGGCCCAACTCTACTGTCAAGGTTTCCTATACCGGAAGTAACTTGCAGAGAGAAAGGGTTCTGTACTCGATTCGCTCAGGCACAAAAGGGACAACGATTTAGCCCTGGCCCAACTCTACTGTCAGGTTTTCCTACACCGGAAATACACTTGAAGAGAGAAAGGGTTCAGTACCTGATGGGCTCAGGCGCTATTGGGACAAGGACGCTCAGCTCGAGAACGCCTTGCTCTCAAACGCGTGGTGTGAGACTCGAACTTGGACGAGGGGTACACGATGTCGGTGAATGACACCTCGGCTAAGAGGGCGAAAGAGCCAGGGTCCAACTCCTCTGTTGAGTTCTTCCCCTTAAGGAACCAGGCTCACGGATGAGAAACGGTTCAGTACCCAATGGGCACAGGCACAGCACGTCCAATTACACGAGACAAGTTCATAGACAGTGGAACACCTCGTTTGAGTCAGACTAAGAGCAAGAAAATAGTCTGGGCGAAGAGTCTCCACTACGCGTTCCTGGAGACAGATATAGAGGCTGTCACAGGCTAAGGGTAGCCCACCCGAATTGTCAAGGCATGCCGAAATCGGATGTGCTAGGCCTACAAGGCGCATAACGGTGGCACAACGTAATCACGCTCCCGGCGGAAATCGCACGGATATCCGTGATGGTTACAATGGAGCGAACGAAAAACAAACAAACAAACAAAGCTACCAGAAAACATACAGCACATAGAAAAAGAATGGAAATATTTAAAAAGTGCTATCATTCAAACAACAGGAAACATATGAGGTTATAAAAACCATAAAGGTACGAAACAGCTTGGTAGACAGAAGAGGTAAAGAACGCAACGAAAGATATAAAACAAAAAATGGACATAAGGCAAAGCGCATGAAGACAGCAAACAAGAGCACACAAAACAGCAAAGATTAACACCAAGAAAATCGTCAAATCTGAAAAAATTAGGTCATGGCAAGAATATAGAAAAATGTTTAACAAGGATAGACAAAACGCAACAAAGATGTTCTACAAGAAAGTATAAATCATGAGAAGTAAAAAAGACATTTACGAACCTACATAAATAATCAACGATGAACACGGCAACATACTAAATAGGCCACAAGAAATCATGGAAAGATGGAAACATTATTTCAATCAGCTGTTAAACTTAAAGGAAGGAGAAGTGATTACAACAATAAATACAATATAAGAAGACCTAGAACCAATACATCCTGAAATTCGAAATTGAAGACGCAGTTAAACATGCACCAAATAATAAAGCAACAGGAATAGACGTCATACCTATAGAACTAATAGAAATTGTGACAGTGATAGTGGCTACACAGACCGTTCAATGTAATATGAAAGACACAAAAGACACTACTGGAGTGGAATACAGCGGTGATTGTTCACATCTGGAAGAAAAAAGGCAGTAAGAGAGACTGGAATAAGTATAGAGGTATATCACTCTTAAGCCACGTAGGAAAAATCTGTAGCAAGATACTAGATCCCCATCTGATAAGCCTAAGTCAGAGTATATACGCCAATAGTCAATACGCGGTAAGAACGAGCACAGGTACATCCGTTAATTTCCAGATTCACTGGGGAGTGAGACAGGGATGTGTACTATCCCCACCTATTCTTCATAACATACATAGATCACATCTGCAAACTAGTAAAGACAACGGAAGAAAACAATCTGAAGGATAACTTAAACGAATTACTATTTGCAGACGACCAAGCACTAATATTAGAAGAGCAATTGCAAAGACAAATAGATAGATTACCTCAAACGTGCCATATCTTTAAAATGAAAATAAATATAGAAAAGACAGAAGAAATGAATATAAGAAGAACAAAAAGAAACACACACATATATATATTGAAAACAATAGACTTAATTTAAATGACATAATTCATATACCTAGGAAGTAATATAACAACAGACGGTAAGAGCAGCAAAGAAATACACAATAGATGTAGTAAAACATACCAAGCCTTATGGCAAATTACACCAATCTTCGAAAACAAAAATGTAGATTTTAGTACCAAAAATAACATAATTCAAAACGATTATTATGACAACGCTGTGCTACCAAAGCCAAACATGGACGACGACAGCACAAGAAAAATGTAAACTTGTGACAGCTGAAATGGCATGCTGATGCACAATGCTAGGAGTATCGCTGAGAGACAGAATGAGGAAATCAGACAAAGAACCGCCACCGACCCAAACTTGGAATATATTAATAGACAATTAATCAAATGGTTTGTACACATCAGCAGACTAAAATCAGACAGCATACCACAGCAAGCTATGCTACACAGATACATTGAAGGCAGACCTAGAGACCGACAGCGAAAACGATGGAGCATCGAAATAAAAGAGGCGGCAAATTCCACAATATACTCAGCACACAAGTCCCATCTCCGGAAAACTCATTTACCCCTGACGCTGAAAGCAACAAAGGGTTTAGCGAATACATAGATTTCTATTTATGATTTTCCATGATAAAATATGATTACTGAATATTTCAAGAGTATCAAGTTCAGAGAGGAAGAATATGTATTAAAAAAATTGAAACCTTGTATTAATGTTTCTATGAGCATAGTACCCTTTTCTTTGTAATGTTATTTTTGGAGAGAATGGAATACATTTTACAACACACTGACTGCAGAAAGAAATCAGCTAAAGTGTTATCAATACTGAATATTTCATTGTAGAAAACTATTTAAAGTGATATTACACAAGAAAAATAGACTTTGTAAACATTTAAAAAAAATATTTACACTATTTTTGGGAAAAAAATGCTTTGCCAAATTTAAATGCTTGCAGAATATGCAAATCATATATTATCCTGAAAACATCAAGCATACATTTTGTTAAATCTAGCTTTCAATGGAAATAACTTAAAATTGTGAAGACAAAACTCGAAAGATACAAGAGTCGAAATGGTATGTTATAATAAAAAATCAACAATATGTGAAATATGTAATATACGGATATATATGTCTATAAGTGTTTCGTAGAATTATGTTTACATCAACCTTGATGTTGTGTTTGTAAATTGAAAACCATCGGTGATTTGTCACAATCGTGTTATGTAGCAAGGAATGTCAATGACATTGAGGTAGCAACGTATGAAGGTCAAGGTCAAGAGTGTATGCTATAATTGGGAGATTATTGCATCAATACTCGATCGATATATAATTTTGACAGTAATGATCAACTTTTAAGATCTCTCATACCGACTACGGAGGTGTGGTGTGGGGAGGTGGTATGCGAATTATAACCTAATTAACCCCTATATAGAATTTAAGTGTAATCGGTCAAGCCGTTGAGATTTATATACCTCGTAGGCACAACCACAGAGTTATGGTGTTACCCATTTATGTTAGAATATAAACAATATAAGCAATGTCCGGTGTTTCGCGGGCGAGAAAAACAAAAAAAGGAAAATATAATATATGCGAATATTTTTCTTATAATGTATCGATGACTGATATTGACAGTACCACAACGAATTTGCATGTTTTATACACATAAAATGGGAAAAATCTAACAGTCTGTAGTCTGTAGGTCTACAATTGACATTTCAGCTACTTTTTGGGAATCAAACTAACCAAAAGAAAAGACAACTATATATAATTAATCGACCTAAAAGAACACATTATCCCGTAACTAATGACTTTAATACAATGCAAATTAAATTGAATGATGAATAATATTTTTTTTTTAAACTGACGTCAGTAGAAATTGAACTGGGATCACCTGTATTACATACCGATTGTCTAACCACCAGACCACAGACGCTTCATACATCATCATCATCAGGTACCGTGCCGGCTGGCGTAGGCGATCATGGATTTCCACAGCTCTGTATCTCCAGTATTATGTATCAGTATCGGTGTTGTTTCCCTGGTGTCCAAGGTTGTTGAACTGTATAATATTTTCTCACGTTGTCACCCTCTGTTGCATTCAATCCTGTCTGTTGTGGCTGTTCTCCAAACCTCCTTGTCTCATAACGTGGCCACAAACGTAGCATTGCCTTTTTTCTTATATTATTGATTAAGCTCCGTCTCGAATTTGATTCTTTCAACACCTCCACATTAGTTTTCCTGGCAGTCCATGGTATTCTTATCATTCTTCTGTAGAACTACATCTCTGCTGTCTCTAATTTTCCACTTCCCTGTTTATTTTATGTCTAAGATTCGCATCCATATGTCAGTGCAGGAGTTACATAGCACCGCATAACTCTCTTCCTCACCTCTAATGGCAAGGTCATATTACGCAGTATATTTTTTATTTTTCTGAATGTTGTTTGTGCTTATCCTATTCAGCTTCTATGTCCATATCCAACTAACTTAAAATTTTATACGTATGTATGTTGTAAAATTACCTCTACTCAAGAGATTATTTGAATTACATTTTCTGGTATCGCTGTGAAACAGATGCGAATTGATCCCCTTTATGGAATAAATTTCCAAACGAAATAGCAGAAACGATAGTAGATATCATATTTCATATGGAAATACATCGTGATCGTTAATTGAAACGTAGCAAAACCAGATATTTATTAAATAAGCCGTTTCAGACAAATGTTTACATTAGGCGAAATGTGTGCCTCGCTCAGAGGGACAAAGAACAATCAATCGTATCAGTGGTCACATTTTGCAGAACATATGAACATTAATTCGAAATTCTGCTAGCGCCATTAATATCTGCATGAAATTTTCAATAAATTTGCTAACATTCAATCGTCAGCGTTAAGAAATAGAGGAATGTATACAAAATGACAAAACAAATAGCTAATGAGCTTATCCATATATATTGGTTATGTTGCTTTGATCTATTTATATTTTTATCCTTATCTTTGACTTCTGTTTTAAAGAACTTTTAACGTACACATTATTTGGAAAAATATAGCTTTTAAATTTTATAATAACTGACTTTTTGCCAAATTTATTTCAGTACAAGACCAATTTTCTTCGAGGCTTGATAACTACAGTTTCTGTTTTTGTTATCGTGGTTGGCACTTGTGTCATCGACAGATTCAAATACACAAGCGTTGAGCAGACCTATGAGAGGATCGATGGAAAACAAGAACAAAGTTGTTTGTACAAGTCTCAAAATGCCGTGAAAAACAATATCGGAATGACAGAAAACATGGAAGACAACAATATTCGAAATTACGGTTCACTGAAAACAGCTGAGAGTGCAACACATTTGTAGAAATGATTTTTGAATAATTATTTATTAAAATTCATTATATCCGTAAGAATTACGGAGTTTGTTCAAATATTTATATCCACTCACTCCATTCCTCACATCCTTTCCCAGTATTCTGGTGTTCGTATCCTTTATCCTCTATTTCAGAACCGTCGACACTGTGTTATGGTTTTGTTATTGTTTACATCCTTTCTGTGTCTCTGATATGGGGGTGTTGCTATTGTGTGGACAGTTGATGAATACAGCTAAGATATTATATATCTATATGTATCTATATATGGAATCCCTATATAGCGAATGCTCTTATAACACCTTTGCCTATTTAACAACATTTCTAAACACCCCCACCGAAAAATATATGTATTATTGTGAATTTCAGTTAGTTATTAAACGCATAGGCCTACTTTGTTGGTCTGGATCAATTTGTTATAATGAGATTTGACTGTACAATTAATTATATAATATACTTATTAATGTTGTTATTATTTTGTATTGTTATTTCCACATTTTTCTTGTAGACTTTAGTTTTTTGTCATGTTGCTGATATCATATCATATTCAGAACGTAGCGATCAACTCAGCATTTTTTGGCTGTAGGCAGGGATTTGCTAGACAATACGGTAAGTATTGTAAAATGCATCTCTTATGTTGAGGTTATCCCATCAACCGCGGACGCATGTTCAGTAGGTATCAAACACTTTAATTTGTTGCCATTGCTTTCTGAACAGTCCTGATACAAATTTTCCCTCCGCGAGTTTAAACCCTGTATAAATAACCAAACTATTTAGAACATATAGTAACATTATTGATAGTTACATCATATAGTAAAATTATTGATAGTTAGAGCATATAGTATACATTAGATCATTCAGACTACTTTGAATTTGTTGTTCCAATCTGTATGTGCTTGTCCGTCTCGATAAAAACGTTTTGTGCCAAAACATAAATTATGTGGGTTTTGTCACGTACAACAGGTTCGTTCTCAGAATCCACCGGATCATTCTAGTAACAGGACAATGGTCCAACTAAATTTCTAGCAGTATGTAGTTCAGAGGACACACATTTGGGGAAGTAAAATGTATCTCTTATGTTGAGATTATCCCTTTCTTCCGCGGACATAAGTCCAGTTTGGTATATCATATCTTTACCACTATAAAACATTAGTGAAGGTTACAGTTCTGGTAATCTAGTCACCACTATCACCGGTATTAGAGGAAGGAAATGAGTTGTGTCGCCACTTTCATCTAAGAAAATACTCGACACATCCAATTTCGTCGGTCGTAAATAAAACGATAAGTGTATTTATCACTTCCACTGATGAGTGGACGTCTATAACCATATCTCTGGTAGAGTAAACCAGCCGTACGAGAGAACGAGTTCTCATATTAACATGATAGTGTGCAGAGTAAAATTACTATTTAGCAAATTTTGTATTATTTTTCTTATATTTATATACTATACGGCAATTATATGATTAATACAAAAATAAAATATTAAAGATGTAGGAACAGCTTTACCAACAATAATAACAAGATTATGGATGTACGTGGTCCATATAATGAGAAGGAACGACAAAATAATCAATAACCAAGCTCTCAGATGAGAAACATCTAGGGGAAAAAAAAAGAAGAAAGATTCGAACCCACATACACAGTGAAAAAGATATTTCATTTATTCTATAAATATCCTTTTGTGTTCTGCTCATTACAATCCAAGGTTCGACTCCCGGTAAGGACCTGGCTTTTTTTCTGTCCGAAGTGAAGATTAGAAACCCCGCCCTGTACATGCCGTGGCTACAGAAATTGCATTTCATGTGCCTATTATTACAGGGCAAATCATGCAGTAACGATAGTGTTAAAACATTGGGGTGGGGAGGTGTTTTCACTATATTTTCCATTGTTTCTTAGGACAGTACTAGGTCACGTTTATCTTCTTAAAAAGTCTTCGTAAAAATAGGTTTGGATAGTTGAAGCTGTCAAATCCCCCCACCCTCTTTATCTACAGAATTGTTTGATATAACCATCCATCAGCCATTTATTTTCAGTGTTCATATTCTCCTTATTTATGACAGGATCATAAGTGGTGTCGCTTCTATTCTTCGTGGCCTATGATGTTCTTGATAAAGTCCTTTTGGTTGAAATGTCCATTTTAGTGGGGGTTTTTTTGGTGTCATTTATGTTATTATAGTGATTGGTAAAATATCATTAATCTGTGTGTTTAATTTACGCCAATGGTTTCTGAATACTGCACACACGACTCAAACCCGATACGCCCACAAAATACTGATGCCAGCCATATTTTTGTTTGTATGTTCCTATGATCTTGCAATGAATAGTAAAAATATCATTGTCATTTCTTCACTTTAGGCCATAGGAAGTAGAAAACACTAATGGTAAACTGGCACTTCTTCGGGGTTGTATCGCCCGCATAAACATCATCATCACCACAGGGATCATCATCAACACCATCGCCATTATCATCATTATAACATTATCATCAACAGTGCATTATCATCATTATCACCAACATAATCACCACCAACATACTCATCATCATCAGCATAAATTAATACTAGAATCATAGTAATCCTTTATACCATCATAATTATAATCATCATCATCATCATCATCATTATTGCCACCACGAACATCATAATGTCATTATAATGATAGATTAATGTCAGAAGACTGCACGCATGACTCGATCCATAGACGTCAATGAGGCACCAATTGTCAACAGTGTGGCACAAATTCTTTTCCAGTGGGTCAGCCAATGACATCCCTATAGAAAAATAATGTTACGTACCAAGTCTTCGAAATTAATTTCCCCAATAGCACCATTGAAAATTGTATCGCCTGCAAAACAAATACATACATTTTGCAGAAATATACGGATAACCATAAACAATTTCCAAGCTTTCTCAATTAGAATACATGCAGCAACAAAATTTTGTACATTACTAGAGAAATTACACACGCTGATTAACAAGTGTAAGATTGGGAAACATGGATCAAACACAATCTTCAGACTGGGAAACATAGATCAAACAACAGGTTTCAGACTGACAAACACAGATGAAACAACACTTCTCAGACTTGGAAACAATGATCAAGCAACAGGTCTAAGACTGGCAAACAAAGAACAAACAACAGGTCTCAGACCTCAAAAACATACGCACAAGTAAGTGCTCAATAGCATGTCCATTGCTGATGGTGGTGGGGGTTGTATTGATGATAATAACGATAATAATGATAACGATCATATTAATAGGGGTGGTGGTGATGGTAAAGTTTGTGGTAATGATGCTGAAGTAGTAATCCCTTTAACTGTGAGCATTTAGTTCTTGACATCCCCATTACCTTTCTGAGAAAAGCACAAGTGCTCATTTGAGTATCCGAGGCAACACCCACTTATATAATGACTGCTGTTTCAAAGATATGGTTGGGGGGGGGATGGGAAGGATGTGTATGTATAGTACCTGGATTGAGGAATTCCTGTGCAGCAAAATTCCTGGATCATCACATCTTACCAGGAGTGCAGCATACATCCCTGAGCCAACTAGTTCATTATTCTTCTGTCAGATTTGTTGAATCATCTGAAGTGATTCCGTACCCAGGAGTCTGCCACAAAAGGACATATGTACAATGTCCACTGGCTGCACCTCTTAGTCATCCATGGGGGTAATTCGATAGAAGACAAAAGTAAGAAACCCAGACAAGACATACAGTGGAAATTATGATATTTTAGCTTAGCGCCCCCCCCCCAAATTTCCTTAGTCACGACCTACAAATTCTTGAGACTAACGGGAATTGAACCAGTCCGTTCAACGATTGCAGTCCAACAAGTCCGTTAAACGGACTGGTTCAATTCCCGTTAGTCTCAAGAATTTTTAAAAATTGTCCTCTGGCTTCCTACTTAAATTTACTTGTCACCACCTACAACATGCCAGGAAAGAAGACAGTGGTCCTATTCTTTGCACCCTGATCAATCATTGCAGGCCACGGTTGCCACAATAACAATTCATTGATAGATTATATTTCATTTCTGAATTTAGTAAAATCCGCATCTGTGTAGCCTCGGGTCCTAAAGGGGAGCAAAGAGTAACCTTCCACGCAAGTCGTAATAGACGACTAAAGACGTTATGGGATGGTGTTGGCTATCCTATATATGGTCAAAGTGACTCAGAAGTCATTCTGAAGTCAGATGTGTGAGGCCGAAAGTCGCAGATACTGTAGAAAAACTGTAAACCATGACACAACTCCATTATCTCTCCGGATTACGTCTTGCTAATATGTAGGAGTTTGAGAACGAACACAGAAGACGAAATAAAATGACGTTTCCTATCAGCGTCATTCCAACATTGCTTTTCTCTATCCTGGTCAGAGATTGTAACTAACTTCCCTGAAAGTAGTTGATAATTTCAATCAATACCAGCGAACTCCATGTAGAAAAAAACCATCAACACAATAACAGAAACTTTGTGACATTCAGTTACTAAAATATTTATACTCTATTGATTTGTTTACTCCATTTTTATATCAGGACAAACACAACTCTCATCTGCTATTACTTTCAATGCTCTAATTAGACTATTCGAAATAATATCTTACAGAATTCTTAAGAAATAAGAACGCAGGGTTATCTTAATAATAGCAACGTGTGATGAGTGTATGTCTAGAAATAAATAACAAAAATAATAAATTAAAGAAGGTTCTCATAATAGGCAAGTGTCATGTCGGTTGACGTAGATTAATAATTTCCACAGTTCTGAGTGCAGAGAGATCGCAATAAAGCTGTAAACCATGCCACAACAAATTCCATTCTCCAGAATACATACTGCTAATCTTCAGGTTGATTACCAGATACGATATGACGTCAATACCGAAAGAATACAACATCAAAATTCAAAACAAATTCGAAAAATTACTTAAAATAAAAGAAGAATACACTCCAAATGAACTTTAAAACACAATAAGTGACATTTTCAATGACTGTGCAAAAAACATGCTACACAAAAAGAGCAGGAAGAAGAAAGAGTATATATCAGAAGAAACTATGAGCATTATCCAAGAAAGAAGACACATCAAAAATAGTTGTAAAAACAGAACAAATTATAGAATCCTGTCAAGAGATATACAAAGAAGAATTAGACAAGACAAGCAAAACTACATAAACAAAATATGCCTGGAAATAGAAGGGCAGAAAAGCCAAGGTAACAGTAAAACGATGTTCGAAAATGTACGACACCTAAGAGACAGCAAACCATTCTTATTATTCTTCTGCGTTCGTTCTCTAACTCCTGAAGATTAGCAGTATGTATTATGGAGAACGGAATTTGTTGTGGCATGGTTTACAGCTTGGTTGCGATATTTGCTCCTTTCTGCCTGACACATCCCATTTCAGCATGTCGTCTGAGTCACTTGGCCCTCTATGAGGCGGGACAGCCATCTCCACCTCCAAAACATCATTAGTAACCTCTTACGACGTGTGTGACAGATAACAATTACCATTGGACGTTCTTGTTTAGCCACATCCGTCTTGATATAATATTCCTGCAGTATTCGACCAAAAAGTCTTTATCAAGGCACACCATAACACACAGCGAGCAAGAAACGGCACTGTTCACATTCGTGTTATAATGACTAGATAACATGCATCCAGAATAGTATAAATGATTAAACAACTAGGATAGAGATTAAACAGCAATTTGGCAGAATATATCAGCTTATCGACAAAACGAAACAAACAGAAAAAACGAGAACATTAAAGGATATCGACACAAATGAATAACGGATCTTACTCCCGAGGCGAAGGCGAAACAAGCAGACTAACCACTCTACAATGTGACGCACGCACGCATATATAAACTTATATATAATTCAGCTTCAATAAGTCATTAAAATAGTCACAAATGATGGCAGATGTGATACAGAAGTTAAAAGGAGAATAGGAATGACTAAAAGTACCTTCAATGACATGAGGAAATTATTAATATCTAAACAAATTACAAACAAGTTAACAAGTTAAAAATGAGAATTATAAAATGCTACATCTATTCCATATTAATGTATGGCTAAGAAACATGGACACTAAATAAACAATTAGAAGACAAAATTGATGCCTTTGAGATGTGGGTATATAGAAGAATAGGGAGAACATCATGGAAAGAGAAGAAAACAAATAAAGAGGTGCTAAAGACACTTAATATGAAGAAAGAACTAATAAGAGAAATAAAGATCAGGCAAATAAAATACTTTGGACACATTAAAAGACATGACACCCTATTGAAGACCTTACTTGAGGGTAAAGTCAAAGGGAAGCGAGCAAGAGGTAGGCAGAGATATAAGTGGGAGAGTAACATCACATGATGGACAGGTTACAGTATAGCAGAGTGTACCACCAAGACAAGAGATGTTGGAGAAACGTTGCAGCCAACCTTCGTTGCGGAGACGGCACTTGATGATGATGATGATGATGAAGTCATTAAAAATGTAAAATTTATCAATATTAAAAAATATTGTTTATGCTATTGGCTATTTTTATCTCTTCGGTAATGTTTTATTCTAAAACTATACATATGAATATTAACGTAATTTATTCGACGTATATTACAATGTTGTAAATTATGTAATGTAACATAACATAATCTGAGTGACGCAATGTGACGTGTTAGGATGAGACATTAATCATTGAGCGTTGATTAAGTGATGAAAATTATGTTCTGAATATTCTAATGTAGATTTATTTGATGAACGCTCTATGACGTAGATTGCGTGGCATTGACTATGTTATACATGTCTATTGATCGCGTTCTTAGAATTGCATATTTAAGTAGTTTGTGTTTTCTGGTTATTTCCCCCACGCATATCTGCATCTGTATTGTTGTCAACATTTCCAATCTCATTACTGATTTCAAAATCGGATATTTCGTTATGGGAAATGTAAGAACTGTTATGATATCCAGAAGTATTCTTAGCATTGACGTCCTCGTGGTACAATTCCTCCTGCATTTGCATTGCTATCTCTTTGTTACGCTTACTGTATCTGAAATGCCACAGCAGACAACCTGCTCCTAGTACAACCAACATTGTTGCGGCCCCAATGCCTCCAACTATTGCGTTGTCTTCATATGTTTTAATTAGTTCTGTAAAGTCGGCCCCATCTACATTCAGTCCCCATTTGATTACAGAAATAGGTTCCTCCTCTGAATCGTATACAACGACACATATATAAAAACCAAAGACTGGATCATTAATATTCATCGCTGTGAGTGTATATACTTCTAGATCTGCATTTGGACCGGACACCTTGAAGTGTTTTGGGTTTGGTTTTCGTCTAGAATCGATTGCAGTTCCATCTGGTAAAATCCACAGCAGAGAACGGACATCAGTTCGTTCTGTGATGTTCAAGCCTGGATGATCACAGTTCATTGAGACATCATCAAAATATTTTTCCGTGAGATCAAAAGTGTAAGTTTCTGAATACACAAGTGATGTTAGAACATGTAGACATAATATAGACAAACACCCTTTCAGCAGAGTTGCCGTTGATGCCATTGCTCTCCGACTTGCTTGCACCAAAGCACAATGAATATTATCCAAGGAAAATTTGCATATATCCTTGACAGTTCTGAAAACAAAAATCATTTTAGCGAATAGTTAAATAAATCAAGACAATTTTTGTGTTTTTGCATTACTCTTGGCTACAAACATAATAACAACAGAGGAATAGATAGAAGACACGTGTAATAGTTCCAACTCTATTCTATTACAACCCTTAGAGACTCCACCAATACTTCACCTTACGTAGGAAACGAGGCTCGACCAGCTAATATAACATAAAATATCGTCATCATAATCTTAGAAGACATAGGAAGTGACCACCGCCCAATCTTAACAACTATTTCCTCACCACGCTTCGTGGGTAAATCATCTTGACACTCCAAGAAAGCTGACGACCAGATACAGCCACATAACTAATTTAGTGAAATCAAGTCTCTTTTAACGTCTTTACATTCCTGTTGTCGGCCATTTCAATGGCACGGGCCATAAGGTGTGCCTAGAATATTCAGGTGACGGCCTTTAAGTAGTGCTTCTATGACGACAGTTGCCGGGGTCCGAAAGGGGAGAGCAAAGAATAGCAACACTATTTACCTTCCACGCATGTCGTAAAAGGCGACTAAGGAGGTTATCGTATGGAGGCTGTTCCATCCCATATAGGGTCAGTGACCCAAAGCCATTCTGAAGTCGGATGTGTCAGCCCGAAAGGCGCAGATATCGCAGCAATGCTGTAAACCATGACAACGCATTCCGTTCTCCGGACTACATCCTGCTAATCTGCAGGAGTTTGAGAACGAACGCAGAAGAAGAAGAAAATGACACGGTCACGTGTTTGAGAACCGCTATATATATAAAGTTGACACGATTGAATCTTTTGGGATCAGTGACGTCCCGTCGTATGTTTGATATCATCTTGTTCGATTATTTTTCTGTTTGTCTTGTTTTACATGTATTTGGGTGTTTTTATAACTTCTGTTTGTCTTGTTTCACATGTATTTGTTTCACGTCGTTTTTTATTGTGCATGTAGTCTTGATAAAGGCCTTTTGGTCTAGACGTCGATGTGATTGTAAAAACTTCATTAGCCTGTTCCTAGTTTTGCCATACTTAAAACAATTGCCCACTGTAATGCACCACAAGAAGAAAACTGTGGCCAACTGAAACAGCTCTGATCAACACGTTCTACGGCCCTGTCACTGGCTAGTAATCACAGTAGAGTTCATTGAAGAATTCCATATCATCGTCTGACTCCGACTAGAGAATGAGGAAGAAGAAGGAATTTTTAAGCTTCATGTATTTTTGTCCGTCCACATTTATTTTTTTGGTATTCAAGCCAAATGTCCATTTTTGTATACATACTTCTCTTTGATAGTTTTTTTCTCCTCAAATCCGTTAACTTCACATTTCTATACTATAGTTTTCACGCTTCGTGTCTTTATCTCAACATTACTACACTGTTGTTTCGAGAGCCGCTTAGTGCAGTGGTTAGCCTTAATTGATACCAAATTAATCTGGAAAGTAAAGACTACGAGGGAAAGGAGATGGCTACCGCCCTCATACAGCAGAGCCACTGAAATGTGAGATCGCTATACTCTGTTCACTTTAAGTCCGTCAAATAACACCACCATATTACTCCGCGAAACAGGTGATTTTTAAACAATTGATGACATAAAAACAATATTATTTAAAACATTAAAAAATTGGTTTTAAAATTTAAAATAATAAAATTTCTAAACAACATTTTTCAAAAAACATTTAAAAACGAAATTTAAAAGCAATATTATTGGACAATTAACAATCGATTATAATGCTTTCTGTGTCCAAAAACCAATCAGAAGCACTGACCCACTTCATTCTTAGAGTGGACAGAGTATAACATCACCCACTCATACATCATTAATAAATGATATGAGTAAACTTAATTTACCTTTACACTATTGTTTACAAGCAATAAGTTTCTTGGCCATAAGCTGCTGTTCCGCAGATGCAGGCCACAGCTGAAATGTCCGTCTTGTAAATGTAAACATACCGTACATTATATACAAGCAATTTATTTAAAAAACATCAACCATAGCAGAAAATCTCCTTAGTCGTCTATTACGACATGTCGGACATGTTTCTGTGTTGCTGTCCTTTGTTTCTTTGTAGGGTCTTCGTAACACATGGGAGAAATAGATACATATAAATCTGGAATAGACCGAATTGAAGCTATGAAGTCATTAATCTGTCGTGCTAGAACTAAGGTAAAATCGGCACAATATCCCTCAAACTCCACTCACACATGCTCAGAGTACGGGGCAGAGGACTAACTAGTCACCAGAGGACATACCGCAGACATCATCATCATCCTATAGAAAATGCAGTCACGTGAACAATAATCCCGTCGAATCCCGTATTCAGCATACAAACAAATAAGAGTATGGGGCTTCTGAAATTATTTGCCAATTTTCGACACTCCCACTTCACATCAAATGTCAAGAATTCGCTGCTTAATTATGACATCTGCCTAATTTTGTCACAAGAAAAGGTGAACCGCTCCCCCTACCTTCGAAAAAAATGTATTGATAAAAAAAGTCTCCCTCCACCCTCCTCCCCCCAAAAAAATATTTCATTTCAGATTTTAAGAAAAATGTTTCACAATTAAACAATTTAATTCCTGTAAAAACGACTCTGTTGACGTTAACTTTTGCCCTATTCTTGTTAAAAACAATGAAATCAGACCCCAATTGTTGACGTAATTTATGGCTACCCCCCTCTCGCACTCGTCTCACCCGTGAACCTCTAGTTCACTTCTAGTTCAGGGTGCAAAGGATATGGCCACTGTCTTCTTTCTAGGCATGTCGCAGGAGGCAACTAAGGAACGTTAGGGTGATGGCTGACAACCTGTCGTCTGTGATAAATGTATTGTCATTGCTTGTCTTGCCTCGATGTCTTACTCTTCTCTTCTGTCAAACAGTCCATGGATGACGGTAAGATACAGGAACATGAGCATTGTACCCTTGTCATTTTGTGGCAGACTTCTAGGTGATGGGGAATGCTATGTGTGCGTCATCATTGTAGATGAAGTATATCCCAAAGTATATGCCACAAAGTGCACCACTTTTTCATCCACTTAACAGAATCATGCCTTTGAGACAACACACTCTATGAGTTTGAGTGTCATCCGAGTTACTCAACTGAGGAGGACCCATGCATTTGTCAGAAAGGCTTCTTGATTCTTGATTAGAAACTGGTCTTACAGCACGTGGGGTATTCACATAATTGCTCCGCCCTTTGTTACAGCAGTCATCCAACTCGATGGTTTTTCGAGTCTAATGCCGCCTTAAATAGACGTCGAAATCAGGGCACAACTCTGACCCTTGCGACAGGTTTCTTTATTGTTCCGCACACCCACGCCGTGCCCATAGCTAGTTCAAGCACAACGTTGTCCTGTCGGAACAACATGGTAACTGTTATCGAAGGTTACGACTACGGGATTGTATAGAAGACGTACCATGAAGCTTCTATAAGAAGATAACCTCAATATAAAAGCACGTCATCTACTAAGGTTTTCTGTTGCATGGTTGGTTTGTCAAGTGGGCCATTGGTGAGACCATTGGTTAGAAACGCTATTGGCTGTTAAGAGCTGCCTGTTCATAGCTAAAACGATTATTTAATAATACATCATCATAGTCAACCTACTACTGATGAGTTATGGGTCCTCTGAGCATTTCAATAAAGTACTGGATAAAGACTCCATTTGGCAAGGGAAACAAGAAATTTGGTGTCTGATTTATCACGATCGAAACAAACTAGGAAACAAATTTGAAATACATATAATATATAAATAATTAACTTACCCTAACTTTGTGTGGAGATATTCCTGAGATTAATCATATATGCGCACGGTCGGAGACATTTCACGAATATAGAACCGGATCTCACAAGTGTTTTACCTTGTTAGACTGGCTGAAGGTCAAAACAGGTAAATATTAAGCCTATGTTTGTACCCACTGTTTCGAAAAGTGTTTACGACATTGACCTAATTTTAACGCTTTCGACATTTGAGATAGAAACATTCAAAACGTGACATGGAAAGCGTGTATAACATTAAGTATGTACATTCCGTGCAATATCTTTCACCTAATTTGTGTTAGCAGTGGATTCTTTGTTTAGGACATCGTGGTGTGTAGTGGTTAATGCCACGAGGTTCATGCTACGAGGGGTGACAAGCGGGTAGATTGGGTGTGGGGTGTT
This sequence comes from Meghimatium bilineatum, assembly GCA_034231615.1. Classification (NCBI taxonomy): domain Eukaryota; kingdom Metazoa; phylum Mollusca; class Gastropoda; order Stylommatophora; family Philomycidae; genus Meghimatium; species Meghimatium bilineatum. The sequence continues at coordinate 42,786,633 of CM067319.1, forward strand.
CAAATACCCCCTCCCCTTGTCTCGGAAATCAGAGTACAACTTTATTTAGAAGATGATAGTCAAAAGGTAGGTAAACACTGTCCAACTGTTAATGCTTGTCTTCAGAAATATTGTCACATTTCTAATGAAAAAGATTGAATTACGAAATATTGGCGAATCACCTTGTTTATTTAGGTAAACCTCCCTCCCATTGCTAAATACCTATCTATCTACAGCCCAGGAGTGATACTCTGTACAGGAAGAGTGCATATATATAAAGCTGAATACAATAGAATCATTAAATACATTATATCATTATATGCAATAGAATATAAATGTTTCCTGTTAAAGATGATGTCATGAGTGGTCACAGTTACTCTGATGCGCTTGTGATTTCGTTTTTTCCTGAGGATCTCGTGGTCGTAACCTTCGAAAACAGTTACCATGTTGTTCTGACAAGCCGACGTTGTGCTTGAACTAAAGTTAGTTAGTTAATTAGTCGATGGATCATCGTCACCGCACTCCGGACAAGTCCATAGGTGCTCAGATCTCTTCTTGAGTGTAACCGTCATTACACATTGACTGAGGGTCCCAGTAAGCAGTTGATTGACCATCATTCTTTCTTGCCCACGAAACCGCTCCGTTCTAGCGACACCAGATTTCAAACCAAATGCCTTTATTCTAGTCATGGAACAAGAATCATCGTCGCTTATACAGTCATTTGCTCGTGCGTTTTCCCGTAGGGCGTTCAAAATGTCTGCTCAATCCATCGCTTCACCAACAGCCGTAGTAGCAGCGTGTGCGGTCAACCTATCTGCTCTCTCATAACCCGGACTCCCGCATGTCACGGCACAAATATGAAAGTCACTTTACGCAAACAGGAATTCTTCACTGCATCCAGCCTCTGTTCCCGAATGTATCCCGCCTGAACTTGTACAATCATGCTCATCGAGTCACTGAGTATGCAGGTATGCTCGCTGATAGCCTGCGAGCAGACCCATTGCGAAGCTTTGGTTACTGCCAAAACCTCCATTTTCATGCTGCTTGTCGTCTGAGCGAAAGCACCACTTTCCTCTCTGATGGTTTCCCCACACCTTAATGTCGTGAAGGCCCAGGAACTTCTGATGTGTCTCTCCAACGACCCATCTGTATATACAATCATATCACCTTCCCTGGAATTATCACCGATTACAGCGAGTACCTCCGACTCCACCACTGTCAGACACCATTCCCTGCATTCTCTACTGAGTTTTATTATTACTTTGAAGGCTGTCGGACAATCTAATGGCGCACGACTCCATTCCACACCAGATAGCACATCCTTCAATCTGCACACACTCTGTATAATATCCTCTGCGCGCCCCATCCTCGACTTTCCTCTCTTAAGTCGACTGCCTTTCACTTTGATAATTTCAGATTGTAGAGGATGTTCTTTAGCAGTGGTGATTTGTAGGTAGTCCCATGCCCAGCAGGTTTTTATTCTTTCCTCTGAGTTGGGTAATCCAGTAAGTATCGTATAGCTCACGCCGACGTATCTCTCGTACATCCTAAAATGATTCGCATTGCCTCATTCTGGACTCTATGGAATCTTTCTGTTTGAGTTTGACTCACTGTCAGAATCGCCAGTGCGTATTCTACCACCACCACCACCAATCCCTGATACAGCAAAAATAGCAGCCTCTGTTCACATTGAGCAACAGCCATAATCTTCATCGCCGCAAAACCTTTATAAGCCTTTACTATGATGTGGTCAACATGATATTTGAAACAAGGACTGCGATCCAACATAACCCCTAAGTATTTCATTGTGCTGGTTCTCTCGAGGAAATCCCCTCTCAAAGTAACCGATGGCGTGGGCGTGTTTACTATATGATTATGTAGAGAAAACCATGTCCATCAGAAAACCATAGAAACTTTGGGGCAGCCACTCTGACCTGGAGAAGAGTCTGGGAACTTCGCACTGGCGACTGGCTTCAAGATATAACAAGACAAAAAGAATCCTGAACTCAGAAGAGGGCGACTAAATTCAAAATTTCGAGTGAAAATCATTTTTCCATCCGCTGAAATCCAATATAAACAAAGAGATTTGCTCACTAAATTTCGGTGCATGAAGTGACCTTATCGTGATTGATTATGACTCTAGTACAGACTTACTAGACGAATGTCCCTATCTGAGAGAGAGAGCTAGAAAACAACAATATTGGTATATCAGTACTAAGTGAAACGCGCCTTCTGATGTCTGCCAAATATCCGAAAGAGGTGAAGTTTATATACTCCTTAGGTAGGTAGGGGTGGAAAAAACTGGACGCGAAGCAAGAATGTGATTAGCCATTAACACATTGATCGTATGTACACTAGTATCCATCTCCCGAAAGAACGTATCATTTCCTAACGACGGTAAAAACCTGGTAAAAGTTGGAAGAAAATACACAATTATCTTCAGTGCATATACGAAAACGATGACAATTTTAGATGTTAATGTCAAGTGCTATGATTCATTACATACACATAATCACGGTAGTTTACAAAGGCACAGCAGTTAGTGAAATAAATGAAACGTTCAGGAGCAATACATCACTTACTTCACCTCCACTAACTGTCACATGATAGTGGTGACTGAATATGACTTATTTAAAACTAGTTAGAAATACATTGTATGCCAAAGATGGCACAAAGGGCAATCATCATTTCTTTCCACGTTTAGCTCCTGGTTGCAAATTACTGTAGGTATTCTTTCACTTATACCCATTATTGAGATTTATCTGTTGATTTTTCTGTGTAAAGCTTCTCTTGGTCACTATATTTTTCTTGTATGTCTTTCACATGACTGTTTATTTAGGAAGTCTATTTACATCCATTCTAAGTACTCGGCCGAAGTGATTCCAACGTCTGCGTCTGAAAAACGTGGTGAAAATTCTTTATTTGTTTCTTCCCACAGTAAATCACTTATTTTAAAGATGTGTCCGTCTTATGTTCAATATATTCACCAAAAAACGTGTTTTCAAATGTGATTACTTTAGTATCTTCTGTGAATGTCCAGCTTTCACATCCGTCTATCAACACAGATAGTATGCACACATTTAACAGTCTACGTTTATGTAAAAATATTAATCGAACAAGAAGGGTGTAACGGATAAACTTAATGGTAACTGCTTACGTCATATATACTGTTATACTGTCCCTCTCAACGAAGAGACACAACGCCTACCGAGACTGTCACATATGGGAAATAACTCTCTAGCTTCAAGCGATAATCCACATGATTTCCGAAACAATCCCCTTTGAGAAAAGACGTCGCAAGAAGGTTTCGAACCCGAACCTTTCTTAAGTACAAAGTGAACATCTTAACCACTACGCCAAATTGTTAATTGAGGTTATGGCCGTTGTGAAATTTTTCAATATAATACAATATTCAATGTGTAATATCTGCTTAGTAACTAGAGCAATTTCTACTACAGTTAAATATTCAACTAGAGATTGAAGACATGTGCGCGAAAGTTCCAACCTAATCCTATTGCATACCTTAGAGACTCCACCAACACTTTTACACAGGACATGGGGTGCAAAGGGAACGCATTGCTCTAGGCGGACCCAGGGTTAGCAGATAACCAAGATCCCAAATGTACCTCCACGCGGTGCACCCTGGAAACAGAAATACAGCAGCTCGTGCTGATTTTGGCCAAATCATTTGGGGATCGTGTCCAAGAATGTGGAGGTTGCAGATGGAAAGAGATTTGACTGCACAAGAGACAGACAATATCTCCGACACCACCAGCAGCACCACATATAGCGACACTGTCGACATACAGTGAAGCTAGTCAGTCCAGTCCGAACATTGGAGGGGCGGCCAATGTAAAATGCACGTAAAGGTAGATGCATGGCGAGAGACAAATAGATTCATACCGAGTACAATGAAAGAATAAAAGGGCAGAACAGCGCTAGAGGGCAGCGCGAACTGCAAATAGAAAATGAAAAGTTCATAGGAAAGGGGAACTACAAGCTCCGTCATCTCGAGACGAGCTTCTAGTTACCTGTGTTCCTTACAGGCAGAGACCCAGACCCATTCATTGGCGTTTGGTAAAGCAAGAAGACCTAATCCAACACTCTAATGTCGAGCCTTCCTAAACTGGAAATATGCTCGCGTAGAGAAAGGGTTCCGTACTCGATGCGCTCAGGCACAAAAGGGACAACGATTTAGCCCTGGCCCAACTCTACTGTCAGGTTTTCCTACACCGGAAATACACTTGAAGTGAGAAAGGGTTCAGTACCTGATGGGCTCAGGCGCTATTGGGACAAGGACGCTCAGCTCGAGAACGCCTTGCTCTCAAACGCGTGGTGTGAGACTCGAAATTGGACAAGGGTACACGATGTCGGTGAATGACAACTCGGCAAGAGGGCGAAAGAGCCAGGGTCCAACTCCTCTGTTGAGTTCTTCCCCTTAAGGAACCAGGCTCACGGATGAGAAACGGTTCAGTACCCAATGGGCACAGGCACAGTACGTCCAATTACACGAGGCAAGTTCATAGACAGTGGAACACCTCGTTCGAGTCAGACGAGAGCAAAAATTCGTCTGGGCGAAGAGTCTCCACTACGCGTGCCTGGAGACAGATATAGAGGCTGTCACAGGCTAAAGTTAGCCCACCCGAATTGTCAAGGCATGCCGAAATCGGATGTGCTAGGCCTACAAGGCGCATAACGGTGGCACAACGTAATCACGCTCCGGGCGGAAATCGCACGGATATCCGTGATGGTTACAATGGAGCGAACGAAAAACAAACAAACAAACACATGACATAATAAATCCAGCCGACCATATCTGACATTTTTTTCTTCTGACATAGCAGACAACAGCACTATCATAGTTCTAAAAATTGTGGCTAGTTACCACCAAACAACCGTAAAAACTGTTTCCACACCACAGATGACACAGACATCTTGGAACTTTAAGAAAACCAACTTGACCATCTACAAACAAGTAACTAATACTGGGTTCAGTTAAATCTGCAGAAACGCCAGCATGAATAAAAAATACATAAAAATATACACCATAATTCTAGCAGCCGCTAAATAGTGTATTCCAAGGGCAACAGTCAATAAATACAACCATTATTGAATATATGACTGACGGAAGCAGTCAAAGAGCGGGAAATGGTCAAGATGAAGACTGATAAGCTTTTTATCACCTTAAAACAGTATAAAACAGATGGACAGGAAAAATAGGATAAATCACAAAGGAAAATAAACGAAATACTTGGAGAAAAACTAAATCTAAAAAAAAAGAAGGAGATAAAGTTTAAGACTTGCTTTATCTCGAGGGTAAATATGCAAAGACCAATCCAATGCCCATAGTAGATGGTTGTGGCAACGACATAACAGCACCCAGCAAGAAAGTATATACATTCAACAATTTATATGCAAATGTTAACGCGTCGCGGCAAAGGAAAAAATTAGACAAAATATTTACAAAAATTGCAACACCCAATAAAGATCAGAACAATATTGCTGCATTCAATAACCAATTCAGCATACAAGAACCGAACATGGCAATATGGAAACTTTCTAGAAACAAAGCTCCAGGACCAGATCAAATTATAAATTAAATGATATTTAAGCAGTGACCAAAGGCATAAGTAATACTCGTATTGTTTATTAACAGAACACGGAAGGATGCATAGTTGCCATTACCAAGACTCACAGTAACCATCAAACTCATTCTCAAGAAAGAAAGTCGGCAAGAGCGCCAAGACGATTTATAGGCCCATATCCCTCGCCTCATGCATAGGCAAGCTGAGAATAATTTAATGATTTAGATAATAACCAGGCAGACTTCATGTGCAAATGTCGCATAGATGACCCTCTCTTCAGTTTCACACAAAAAGTTCATGTATGGTTTCCAAGAAGGAAAAAGCACATTAGCAATTTTCATTGATCTTGACCAAGCCTATGACAAAATCTGGAGAATGGGGTTTTCTTTCTAACGATAACAGAATGGAAATAGGTGTGCAAATTTTTCAATGGATACAGGTCTTCCTGATAAAAAAAAATATAGCTACCAGCTAAGCAGGTAGACTATCGAAAGCATTTTCTTGCTGACGACCTTGCCATCTGGACCACTGATAAATATCCAATCCTAGAAAAGGCATAGATCAACAGAGTATATTGGTATATTGTCAGTATGTTGAGAAATCTGGAAACTAAAAATGAATAAACATAAAACTGTTTACACTATTTTCTTACCACGTCACAAAATAGCCAAAATACATGTCAACATCAACATTAGTGGGGAAATATTAACAAAGGAAGAAAGTCTGTATATCTTGGAGTAAAACTAGACAGACAATTAACACTAAAAGACGACATAGAAAATTTCAGATGAAAACAAAGTACACGCCTAAACTCATTAAGAGACTAGCTAGTGCAAACTGGAGAAGAGGGGAGGGGCAAACAGACTCTCCACCAACTGCATCTTAGCTATGTGAGATAAGTAATGGATTATAGCCGTCTTTCCCATACCATTGTGAGCTATACAACTATCTCATCCCTGAATATGTTGCAGAACCAAACTGCGAGACTAATCTGGAGGAATGCGATCAACATCCATAACAGTGTGTGAGATAGATGCAAAGATAGAACCGTCAAATATCAAACGGAATAGAGCACTGCGGAAGCGGTAGAAAGGTACAAGAGACAAAAGAATGACCACCCAAATAAAATACTTATTGAGACTTGGAAACAACATACACTCCAAAGAAGACTAAAACAACTCTCTCTACTGGGTATATCTGGAGACAAAGATACCAAACACCATCTACCGCAAGAGAGAGAGAGAGAGAGAGAGAGAGAGAGAGAAACAAAAACAAATACCTCGGACCACCCTCTTGGGAGAACTTGCACCTACCAACTGTCCAAACAAAATTACTAGATAAAACAGCCAATAAGGGAATACTACCAACAATTCTGAGGACGTGTGCTAGAAACCATAAACAGCCACCCATCATCAGCAATCAAGACTCTATATCAGTTTTGGAAGCATGTAAACATATCCCATATGAAAATCAAGATATTCTCCACATAGCAAGAGCAGAGCATAGTCTTATCTCTGCATATCCAATCAGTGTGGCCATGGAATGGATCCCTGGACATAGCGATATACCTGGAAATGAAGTAGCGGACCGACTAGCAAAAGATGTGCCTCAAAACAACAAAAGTAAAGATCTTGTAGTATGGGAACAGTCAAGCAGATTAGCAGAAACAACACCAAGGAAATCTGGTTGAACAGATGGGCAAATGGGCTGACTGGTCGAAATATATTTAGTGAAATTACATGGTCAAAGAACAATGACAATATAAACAAACTCGGCAGGAGAAACCAATCCCTTATCTGTCGATTTCGAACATGCGATGATCAATAGCAACTTAAACCGTATCACACCCCAGCAACTACCTATTCACTTGTAGACACTGCTCTCATCACAATGAAACAGTGGTACATCTCCTCATTGACTGCCCTTACCTTTCAAATGTTAGGAAAAAACTTCTATAGACACCCCACACAGTAACTAACTTACTGTATGGATCACTAAGTCAACTTCAGAATACCTGTACTTTTGTAAGAATGACATTGTGCTGATAAGAGTAGAATTACTCATCAGCATTTGGATATCAACAACAACAACAACATTTAGTAACTAGAGCAGTTTTTATTACAGTACAATATTCAATGTGTAATATTTAGTTAGCCACTAGAGAAGTTTTCTGGTCCCCTTTTTTGTGATAAAGTACTTAAACACATACTCCTGGTAAGCACAAGTTACCTTTGAAATTCAAAATTTGTTGTACAAACGGAAACAAATAATGTTATTATCCACGAATATGGAGGAAAAAACGTGGCGAGAGGTGCGATGAAGAAAGTTATAATGTCCAGTTTCTACATTCATTTTTACTATCCCTTTAATTTTCTGTGTTCGCTTGAAAATCGCTAAATCCTGATATTTCCAGTAACATTTAACTCAAATATTTCATTTTATATATATATATATATATAATTTTATATGCTATGATGCTCGCATACTCAGTACTACATGCGGCGGATGGTGCCCGTATGCTCAGTATTACACGTAGTCAGTGCTCTTACACTCAGTATTACATGTAGGCAGTGTGCTCACACTTCGTTTTGCATGTGGGCTGTGCTCACACTCACATATTATTACATATGGGCGGTGCTCTCACACTTCGTATTACATGTGGGCTGTTTTCTGAAACTCAGAATGACGTGGTCAGTGCTAAAACACTCAGTATTACATATGGTTGGTGCTCTCACACTCATTATTTTATGTGAGCGGTGCTCTCACACTGGTTGTTACATATGATCAGTGCTCTCACACTCAGTATGACATGTGATTGGTTATCTCACAAACTCAGTAATACAGTCCTCGTGGTCTGGAAATGGTCGAGAACATCTGATTTAGAAAAAATGTCATTACTTGATTTTTCAGTTGCGTTGTTGTTGGTTTGTTGTGTCAATAGCGAATAATCAAGGAACAAAATTATCCTAGCAATATTTCACAGTTAATTTCCTTGACTATAGTTTTATTTCGTAGAGTTTTAGTAAACTTAGTTGTCCCCAGTATGTCATTGTTCATATGAACATTTAAATTATCAACGAAAATAGAAGATGGTCAGGAATAACACGAAAGATCATTTCTCAAAATCTGAAACCAACAGTTTCATGTGCAAGCAGCGTAAAGAATCCATGACAGTTCTATGTGCAAGAAGCGTAAAGAATCCATGACAGTTCCATGTGCAAGAAGCGTAAAGAATCCATGACAGTTTCATGTGCAAGCAGCGTAAAGAATCCATGACAGTTCCATGTGCAAGAAGCGTAAAGAATCCATGACAGTTTCATGTGCAAGAAGCGTAAAGAATCCATGACAGTTCCATGTGCAAGAAGCGTAAAGAATCCATGACAGTTCCATGTGCAAGAAGCGTAAAGAATCCATGACAGTTCCATGTGCAAGAAGCGTAAAGAATCCATGACAGTTTCATGTGCAAGCAGCGTAAAGAATCCATGACAGTTCCATGTGCAAGCAGCGTAAATAACCCACTACAGTTCCATTTACAAGCAGCGTAACGAGCCCATGACAATTCCGAGTAAAATGAAAAAACAAAAACATGTCCTTGTTACCTCTAATTGATTCTAGATTCTTGATTAGAAACAAGCGTCACAGCACTGGGGGCACTCCCATATATGCTCTGCTTGCCGTTCCGTCAGCCATCTAAAAGTGTATAAGCTCAGTGTCCCAGTCAGTTGTTGATTACGCGTTCTTCTGATCTTTCCCGAGAGGGAACCCTTTTCTCCCATCACCTCTAGTCACTCCCATTTCTACCATTCTCTGAATATGTACATGGTCACGTTCGACTTTCACCTCGTCTTCTCGTACGGTATCCATAACTGCTCTAATAAATTCAATCCTGTCTCTTCTTATCTCGGTGCCGTTCACCAAAGCTTTACAAGCCAATACATCGGCTCTTTTGTTACCTCTAATATTTTATGGTAGTGCGTCTTGATATAACCTAACTATGACTTTGCTGTCCGCTGGTTGAAAGGGGACATCCAAAAGAGAGGTAAACTCAATAACTACCTAGTAAAATGAAAAACAGTTGTACGAAAACACATTAGATTGGATATATTAAAACATTTTAATAAATAACACACAAATATGGCACTACACCACGGTTGTCAAAATTTGACAATTTCATGGACAAATTTAACGAATTGTTAATTATCACTGTCCATGACATGTGTGTTCTAGCCACCTGTTTATATTTTTGGTTAATTTGAAACAAAAAATATTAAAGATTACGATTTGTGTTTGTGTGGGTGGGTATTGGGTGTGTGTGTGTGTGTGTGTGCGTGTGTGTGTAGACGTTTGGCTTTATTTTACTTGAGATTTTATTATAATCAATTTCTTCTACCTCGCAACCCTACATTACATATGGGACTTCGCCGATGTTAAGGACAGGTTAAACCCCCCTAATAGAAATTGATAACATATGCTGTAAATAGTTCTTTCAATTGATATATAATGGGTTAAAGATTCAGAAAATTTAACTTTTTGGGGTAAATGTGCCTAAATTTGGAAATTTCGCTGAAAAATGATGTTTTATGCGACAAAATTATGAAATACATGGGCCTGTCCGTAGGTTCCTATCTCAAAAACTAACATAGATGGTGCATCTTTGTGGTGCATAGTATTCACATTTTTGCTGAGGATGTCAATATTCTTCTGCATGTGCCATCGTCGATGACGTCGAAAACCGATAGTTTATTTGACCTTTTTAGAATATATTCCACATAATGCAGCATTAAGGTTTTCAGTCGAGCACGTTCTCATTATGAAACATATTCTGGATTTATGAATTTAAACATAAAAGGATTTAGATTTCTAATAAAATAGGTGTCTGCTGAACCGTGACCAATTAAAATATAACACTTGGTGGCTCATTAGAAAACAACCTTCTAAAGTGACTCATGTGACTTTTCCCTTAATTTTCATTGGTCACTGTGTATATACTTTGTATCACAGCTAATGTAAGTTACGGCAAGTCGAATTAGTCACTTTAGAAGGATGTTTTTCAATGATCCCACATTTCTTATATTGTCGATTAGTTACGGCTAAATTGAGCTGGTTTAAATCTCACTGCTACCATCTAATATTTTCAATAATTTCTCCATGTATCGTAGCAATATATTTTAAGTGTAGAAGTCAACATGGCAGACTAAATATCATTGACCCTGATAGCCCATTGGGATTTTTCCAGCGACTGAATCTACACTGTTCTTGAAATAATGTCATCAAACCACATTATGAAATAATGTCATCAAACCACATTATGAAATAATCTCATCAAACCACATTATGAAATAATCTCATCAAACCACATTATGTGTCATCTCTGAATGATACGGTTTTTGGAAAGGCTGCAAACGAAATAAAAGAGATAACGCCAGTGTGTTTTCTGGCCGAAAGGAGAGTAAACTATATCGACACAGCTACGTGCCATGCACATCGTATTAGACGACTAAGGAGGTATTTGGGATGGAGTTGGCTGTCTTATCATAAAGAGGGGCATAGTAACTCAGACACAATGCTGAAGTCGGGCGTGTCAGGACGGAAGAAGCAGATGTCGCAGCAAATCTATAAACCATCACATAACACATTCCGTTCTCCGGATTCATCACCAAATGCCGTCTCCACAGCGAAGGTTGCCTGCAACATACTATCATTTCCTGTTTTCTGCATTAGTGGTGCACCCTGCTAGACAGTAAAGTGTTCAACTGATGTGTTTCTCCCTCCTAAATATCTACCCATCTCTTGCTTGTCTCTCCTCGACTCTACATTCAAGTAAGGTATTCAGCAAGTTGGCATGTCTTTTAATATATCCAAAATACGTTATTTATTTGATCTTTATTTCCTTTATGTTCTTTTTCTTCATGCTCAGCGTTGTCAGAAGATCTTCGTTCATTTAGATAGAAAGATCTCTGAACTAACTACATCCTGCTTATCTCCATGAGTTTGAGAACGAACGAGGAAGAAGAAGAAGAAGAAGAAGAAGAAGCAGACACTAATCAACACATAAAAATGGGCACAACAACGGAAACTTGAAAACACCAACATAACATTCAAATATAACACTTCAAAATATCTCTCCAACGTAACATCCCAACAAAACACTCCAACAGAAAATCCCAACATAACGTTCCAAAATTACACTCCAACGTAACATTCCAACATAAAATTGAAAAACAACACTCCAACATAAACATTCCAACATAACACTTCAACATAACACTTAACATAACATTCCAACATAACAAACTGCTTGTTTGAAGGATGCACTTCATTTTAATATCAAAACTGAAGTGACATTTGCATAAAAATGACATTCTAGAAGATAGAAACATTAAAATGTCAACAACGTGTGACTGCAAATTTGCGGTCTGTTCTAATACAACGTCAGCAACATACAGTTGCTAGGCAACATTAATCTGAGAACGCCATATTTATTCCTAAACTCAAATCAGCCGTGCTATGTGCCAAAGTCCACCATCCCCATCCATCGTCGTACCCTGTAACTACAGGAGCTCCAGTACAACCCGGACACGTTGGCGTGGTATAAGTTGTCACTCGTAAACACGATCGTTTCCCTGCAACCTTTCGAAGAAATCGTTTTAACAATCCTGTTTTCTCGGGAATTTTTCGGTACTCTAATAGTCGCCCAACAGAAAACCCTTTAACCGATCCGTGTGGGTGAGATATCATAATTGCAAAATCTGTCATGGTCGCGTCTTTTACTGATCGAGGAATTGCTTCACCCGCATCTTTCGCCGCTTCAGTGAAGCGATGTAATTTTTTGATGAAGTCGATGTCATGTGTCACACATCGAACTATGATTCTCTCTTCATCTTGGGTGTCTCGTTTAGTATCATGACCTTTCAATGTCACAACGCTAAATCTATCAGCCATGTCGAAGAAGAATTCAACCTCAGTGCTCTTGGCTTCCTTCTTGTCATACACCACGTGACAGTTTGTGCTCACGTCAATAAATCCGTACACACAGTGTTCACATCCCTACAGAGAGTAAAAAGAGGGAGACAGTTATAATTGTTTTGTGCAATTAGAGAATCGATACGCTATCCTTGTAAATCTGTCTCTTTTTCTCGCTAGCATTTGATAACTACTGATTTTTTGCTAACATAAACTGTCACTTGAACATCTCTGTATCTTGTTGCTATCTCCAACTCAAAGAGAATAGGTTTACTCTACAACGTGTTCTTTCTCCCTCTGTTTCCCTTTCTTTCTTTCTCCCTCAGTATTTCTCTTCATCATATTCCCCCTTTCTACCACTGTTTCTTTCATTTTTCGTTTCATCTGTCCAACAATCCACCTTTATATCTTTCAAACAATAATAAATCTACTTGTTGTTGTTGTTGTTAGTCCATCACAAGTGATGATGACCATTTGTTACATCCAATTTTGAAAATTCAATTTTAGTTATGTCCTTGATTATGAGTTCGTAGATGGCTAATGAGCCCTATTCGAGCTGTAAATGTGCTTGGACAATTTGAACTTGAAATAACGACTGTAGACGGATCTTGGTCTATCCGTGACTTTCTAGCTGCTCTCCGCTGTTGAGCTGCTGCATTTTTCTTCTTTTCACAAGATGATGCGCTCTTTTTTATTTTAGAACGCCATGTAGATCTATTTTGTGCAAGTTCTTCCCATGTATCGTGGTCTATTTCAAAGGTTTCAGTGAGTCCTTTAACGAGTCCTTGTAGCGCTTCCTTTGGCCACATTGAGATCGTATACCCTTCTCTAGCTCACCATAGAGAAGTATCTACTTCTCTATGGTATCTACATAAATAAACCTACTTACCTACCCACACACCTACCTACCTACCCACCCATACATCCATTCACTCATCCACCCATCCATCCATCCACCCACCCAATATTCCACCCACCACTGGAAAATATATTCGCTCGTGTACTCCAAACGTGTACTCAAAAATCTGCCACAGGCAAAGATGATCTACGAGAAAGTCAGTGGGGATTTCGAGCTGGTCGCGGGACAATGGTCATGATCTCAGCTTCAAGAAGAAGTTCTAGAACATTGTTTCTCAACGTGGGGCCCATGCCCAACAGGGGGGGGGGTAATTTGATTTTCCAGGGAGGCAATTTGAACAAGTTATAATTAGGCTTCATTTATGGAATAATTCAATTTTAGTATATTAAAAAATATGTATATCTTACAAAGGGGACATCAGAATTTTAGAAAGACTTAGGTGGGACATGGTCTAGAACATCAAAAGGGAAATTCTGACAACATTCGTAGACCTCACGATGCAATTTAACACAGTGAACATTCACAAATTGTAGAAAATTCTCGCCAAATTTGGTTGTCCCCCACATTGTGTGCGACAGTTCCATGATGGCACAATGCCAGTCGTTATTAATAATGGAATATCGCCATCAAACTTTCCCGTCGTAATAGATGTGGTCAAGCAAGGATGTGTTCTTCTTCCAACCATAGTTTGCATGATATTTTATGACGTGCTGACATGTCTATTTTCACCATTTGATGTAACCGGCATAAAAATAAAATACAACGCAAAAGGTGTATTTAATCTTCTGCATTTGCAAGCTAAAACTAAGGTATGAGGCACGATCGTCTGGGAACCATATACCAATGACTGTGTACTGTTTGCGCAGTCTGCAGACAGTAAGTAGGTCACTCTACATCAATTTGCTGAAGCTTGCGAGAACTTTGGCTTCACCATCACCATAAAGAAAACAGAGATTTGGTTTCAACCTGTATTAAACAATCCACATTTTAATCAGACAAAAGTAATAGTTTCACCTACCAGGGTATTACTTTCTCATAAGATGTAAACATTGACACTGAGGTAAATAGCAGAATATCCCAAGGGGCATATTATGGGCATTAGGGGCAGATTCAGAAGACTACACAAACGTGTCTTGGACAGAAGGAGAATATCGGCTATCACCAAACTCGTTGTTTACAACGCAATAGTAACACCATCACTTTTTTAAGCCTGTGAAACATGGACAGTGAAAGTCAGGCACGCTAAGTTTTTTAACCATTTCCATATGCTGCCTGCGTAAGGTACTCAACATTCATGGGTAGGATCAAACACAAGAGAACAACGTTCTGAGGAAATCTAAATCTGTAAGCATATATTGTTGATGAAGGCAAATAGACGCTAGAACAAGAGCACAAAAGCTGCATCAATGCCTCACAGACTTTCCTGCACGTTTTCATATTGTGGAAGGAAATTTCAGCCACCGAAAAGACACAGTCAACACATTGCAGTCATTATCATCCAAGTTGAATCAACATAATTGCCATTAACATCTACGACGGATGAATAAAATATATGTACGTATACTTAGATGAGCTCTGCTGTAGTCTAGTTACTACTGAACTCATTTCTTAGTCGGATGATCCGAGGTTCAATTTCTTAGTCCGATGATCCGAGGTTCAATTTCCAGTACAACCAGAAATATTTTTAAAATAACCAATTGTTCCTAGTTCGAGCCAGCCTAAGGAAATTGATACTCCATCTTCTTGAAAAATAAATACACGATCGCCCATGTGTTGCCGGGGCCCGAAATGGGAGCAAAGAATAGCAACACTGTTTACATTCCACGCATATCGTAAAAGGTGACTAAGGAGGTTATGGGATGGAGTTGGCTGTCCAATCCCATATAGGTTCAATAACCCAAAGCCATGCTAAAGTCGGATATGTCAGGTCGAAAGGCGCAGATATCGCATCAATGCTGTAAACCATGACACAACGCATTCTGTTCTCCGGACTACATCCTGCTAATCTGCAGGAGTTTGAGAACGAACGCAGAAGAAGAAAGACATGATGCGTTATGTGTACTACATCTTTTCTAAGTATTCGTTGGTCAATGATAAATATTGGCCTAACGCTGTATTTGCCAATATGTAACACAAGTGTGGAAACGGGAGACTTTATTTACGTCAATTTCTTGCATACAACCATACCTGTAGAAGGCAGCTGTCATCTGTACAGGGAAACTCTTGAATATTAATTGTATCCACATCCTTGCATACACTTCCAGTAGCTCCCCGATGAACATCACGTCCTATAAAGTTTTGAAACGGGTCATCCTTCGGTCTATCACAACTTGTGTGTTTGACCTTCAACCTGCAAATAAAGGAAACGCGATATATGTAACAATACAATCATTAGTGAGGCTAATCCTGTATGTCCAACTCTGTGGTGGCGTGGAACAACGCACGTCTGTGACGGCCAAGGTACTGATTTCGAAACCCACTCTCAGGCAATTGTGCATACGGAACATTAAGAAAGCAATAACAAACTGTGATCGTAAATACTGCCTAGAAAATCACTACAGCCAAAAATGTATGTATCGATGGCTACATGTTGTATATGATATACTACCAATTATTATTTTTATTCTGTGTAGGAAGACTTTAATCCCTGAACTACGCTACGCAGACGAAACTGTGCTTCTTTCATATGATATAAATGGAATGGAACAACTAATCAAGAACACAAAGAAATATAGTGAATCACAAAACTTGTATTTAAACACTAAAAAAATCAAAAAAAAATCATGTCAACAGATATAATAACACATCAACTAAAAATCAGAATAGACAATACCGAGATAAAATGTGTGGATAAATTTGAATACCTAGGAGCAAACATCAACGGTGTAGGAGACTGCATGGTTGAAATAAGAAAGAGATTGGCAATGACTTATTGTAAAATAACATGGTTAAAAAACCTATTGAAAAACAACAAAATAGAAACGAAATTGTTAAAGTTACGAACTTTAATTTTCCGGTTGCAACATACGGCTGTGAAACATGGACCCTTAGTAAAACAGTAGTAAATAAGATAAACGCCTTTGAGATGAAATGCTACAGAAAGATACGGTGGAAGGGAATATCATGGAAGGAAAAAAAGAGAAACTCAGATATTATAAACACATTGAAGATTCCAGAATGTTGGTTACTAAACACAATAATAAAAAGATAACTACACCTGTTTGGTCATATAAAGAGGCACAACTGTTTAGAAAGACAAATACTGTAGGGCAGATTACCTGGAAAGGGCAGACACGAAGACGATGGATTGACGACATTAAAGTCAACATGAATACATCATTGGAAAATGCAAGACGCATCGCCCAAGACAGAGGGGTTCAGAGAGTTCATTGGGAACACAACGTTCTGGAAAGAATACATCACATGACAGTGACAGTAGGGACATTGTTGTTGTTGTTGTTGATGATGATGGTGATGATGATGGTGGCAATGATGAAGATGATGGAAGTGGGGATGATAATGGTGGAGATAATAGTAATGATGATGGTGATGATAGTAATGCTATCGATAATGATAATGATGGTGATTACAATACTGATGATGGTGGTGATGATGACGATGATGGTGGTGATGATGTTGATTGTTAATAAAAGTAATAATGGTAATGCTGATGATGAGGATGATGAGGGTGATTGTGATGATAGTGATGATGGTGATGATAATTGTGATGATCGTGATGATGATTGTGATGTTACTCCTTTGTGGGAGAGTGATGAGGCCGGTATCTCACATCCATATTTCACTATAACACGTTTGTTGTGGTGTGGTCATTTCTACTCGTCGTCTTTTTATGCTATGTGAGTATCTTGATAAAGGTTTTCTGGTTCGAAACGTCGATTTTGTCCAGTGCATCGTTATTTGTATGATTATATTCTCTGTTTTGTTGTGTGTATTATTTCACGTAAGCATTCGACAGTGATTGCGTGCCAGTCGCGTTCAGTAAACTTCATTACCGGTTTTCCACGTGAGTACTGTTTTCATACAGTTTTACTAGCAGTATTACCTTTTATTGATTGAATAATACGGCTGAAATCTAAGCTCTCCAGTTCGAACGATGTGATGCTGCTGTGTGGAATTCTTTCATGTTGTTGAGACTCATTGTCATACTCTCTTTGTGTTTGTTCTGCGAAGATTCTCTCTTGGTATTTTTTTTTGACTTCTGGTACCCATTTTAGTGTTTGTAGTGGCAGTCTGTTTTCATTAATTGCAAGTACATGTTCAATATAAGTACATCGTTTCCTTCTTATTGTTGTAGCCACATATTGTTATTTTGTGTCTTTCTTACTTGCTTGTTTCACTTGAATTCTTCTCTAACAATATCTGATATATAATCACCATATTCACTGATGTTTAGACCTAAATCAATCCTTATAAAGCTCCAAAGAACTATACAAAATGCTATTAGTACTCATGCCGCACACACAAAAAAACCAATCAGATCTCCCGATTAAAAAAGGGTTACCACCTCCGGTCTTATGTAAAAATTGGTTTTATAATCTGTTTTAGTTATCAATGTCGAGGTCGGATGAATAGAGCCTTTGTGGCAAATAAAACGGCGTTACAACACATTTTCGTTCACTAGACTACATCCTGTTGGAAATCTAGTAGGAACATTGTCATGCTATAATATAGATTGAGAGGTTTAAAAATGAACGAAAAACAATAATTACCTGACTACAAGTTTACTGAATGCTAGGACGTAGTCAAGAATTTCCTGAATCTGCATGGCCTCGGGAAAGTCCGCTAATGTAACATCTGGAATAGGCACAAAGTTCTCATGGCCTGGATTACGAGAACAAGTCAAACGACGATGATGAAGATCTGCTTCCCGCTGGAAGAGATCAATTTCCAGGTGTTCCTCTGTTCAACGGGTAAAACAGGTTAGAACAGGTTAATATGGTCAAGATATTGGAACATGACCTACGTTGTACAGGCCTGCGTGCTAATCAATTTTAAGTTACTGGTAATGTCAATCTGACTATTGTTGTGCTTTTCTTTGCTGGCAAACGTATAGATAGCAAAGTAAAAATAAATGATCAATGAAATGTATGGCTATAATCGGAGTGGTCTAAGGTAGGGCGCTGCACACTAACCTGTAATTAAAGTAGGTCATGTATGGAAGGTATTTACTTATGAATTATTTAGGAAGAGTACAGAATGCACATGTCGAAACAAGATGCCAGAAAGCCACTGATGTGACTTAACCAGCTATCGACAATACTCAATCACCCAACAATCTACATGGCTACATAACGACAATTGCTAACCATTATGTTTATACAAACTCCGTGTTATCAATGTCAAACATGACACTTGGCACAACGGTATAAGGTCACAATGTGTGAAATGAGATGTTTGAGGAGAGCTATAAATGTCTAGAGAATAGACCGATAGAGAAATGCACATATGATGAAAGAAATATAGAACACATCATGTCAGGTCTACATCGAGATACAGTAAAGCAGGTGGCGTGATCACATCAAGAGAATGGAGCCAAAACAACCAGAACTTCGTGCATTCAATAGCAGAAGATCGGACTACACAGTACGAGGAAGACCAAAAACTTGACATGTGGAGACAATAAAAGAAACATTAAAGAGACAGGGATTGACCATGATCATGATTCTTGATTCTTGATTAGGAACAAGCGTGACAGAACTGGGGGCATTCCCATATATGCTCTGCTTGCCGTTCCGCCAGCCATCTAAAAGTGTATAAGCTCAGTGACCCAGTCAGTTGCTGATTACGCGTTCTTCTGATCTTTCCGGAGAGGGAGCACTTTCTCCCATCGCCTCTAGTCACTCCCATTTCTACCATCCTCTTAATATGTACATTGTCTCGTTCGACTTCTTTCTCATTATCTCGTAGGGTATCCATGACTGCTCTAATCAATTCAATCCTGTCTCTTCCTATCTCGGTGCCGTTTACCAAGGCTTTATCAGACAACACATCGGCCCTTTCGTTTCCCCAACCCCAGTATGAACTGGACAGTAGATCCATGTAATGCTCTGCGCGTTGTTGAGAAGAGTGACCCATTCAGTTCTGATCATACACTTTTCTACCTTGTGCTGCATACTTTGAGAGTCCGATAGAATCACTGAGTCTGCTTTTGGTTGCGTCGTCAGCCAAGTGAGAGCTGCTGTCACAACTTCTAATTCCATTCTCATACTCGATGTTGTAGCGGGGTACGCAGCTGACTTCAGCTAATTTCTTGCCAATTTGGTAGGCCACGAAACCCCAACCATATCTGTTTGTTTCTTGTGTTACTGAGCAATCTGTGTAAATTATTATATCGTGTGGCTTCGAGCTCTGCAGTATGAGTTCTTAGATAATTTCCTCTGTTCTGTTGGCAGCCCGGTCGCGGCACCCTCTTCCCATCAGTATCACAACTGTTGTCAATAACTTTTCCTTTTTGCCAAATGTCACCAATTCACAGCCTCTTTCCACTTCCTCCAGCTCACAAACTCTGATCAATGCGAACCAAATGGCCAAAGACAGACCCAACATCCCCCCCCCGATGCTAAACGGTTCAAGCGAAAATGACAATAGATAGATAGATAGATGTGTAGACAAACAGACAGACAGAGAGACAGACAGACAAACAGACAGAC
Source organism: Meghimatium bilineatum (assembly GCA_034231615.1). Taxonomy (NCBI): domain Eukaryota; kingdom Metazoa; phylum Mollusca; class Gastropoda; order Stylommatophora; family Philomycidae; genus Meghimatium; species Meghimatium bilineatum. The sequence goes on from CM067319.1 coordinate 42,806,690, forward strand.
AGAGAGGTAATTGTTTAGGCATGCTTGTAAGTTGGTAGGTAGGTAGATAGATAGACAGACATATGGACTTATATATAGATGAATGAGCATATATGTGTGTGTTATGTGCTGACGTATTCTTTCCAGAACGTAGTCTCCCTTATGAATCTCCGGAAATCCCCGAAGTCTCTGGCAGGTTGTCCCGCTTCTTCTAGCTACATGTCCATGCATTCCTGAATATCTTTTGTCCAACAACGTCTTGGTGGACCTTTGCCTGGACTGCCTACTATCGCTCCCTCCAACTACACTCTTTCCATGATATTGCTTCTCTTCACATGGCCGAAAAAAACCTAAATTCCTTCTTAATATGTTGTTTAAAGCCAGCCTTCTTGAACGGTGATTTTTCTTAGTACGTCTTGGTTGGTCTATTTTGCTGTCCAAGATATTCTCGCAATTCTTCTAATCTACCTCATTGCGAAGGTCTCTATTATCTTAACAGTAGTTGTATTTACTGTCCATGTTTCGCAGCCGTAGGTCGCCACCGAGAATACACATGTACGTAGCAAACATACCTTACTTATTTCCCGTGTTTGCGCCGTGCCTATGTTTCTTCGGTTGCTTTAATTTGAACATCGCTACTGCTGTGCTCCTGATCTCGACTGCACATTCTCCTGCACTGTTTCCTGCACTGTTTACGTCAGCTCCTTGATATTAGAAGCTTGTCACTTCTTCTAAAACATTGTTATCAATATTAATTCTAGGTCCTGTGTTCACTTTGTCTGCTGTCATTATTTTCGTATATTTCATAATTAGAAAATTGTTGTGTGCTAAAGCTTTTTGTTATTTTTATTGTGTTCATTAAATCGATCTCATTTTGATGCTAATAGCACTGTTTCGTGTACGTATCTTATTTCTGGAATCTGTAGACCTCCGAAATTTATGGTGCTAAATTCTTGTTGTATTGTTTTGTGTTCACATGTCTCATTATGTTCTCTGCATATATGTTAAACATGTATAGCGTCGACGTACACCTTGTCTTACTCCTTTTTGTACTTTAAACCACTCAGATATTATTCTGTTATTCTTTCCACTTTTAAGGCAGCTTCTGCATTTAGGTGTATAATGGAACAGATATACATTGATATATATAATGCAACAAGAAGAACATGATACTAAAACATTCGTTGTGTGATTAAATGTTAGTCATTTAATCCTGAATCATCCTCCCTGAACATCGAGCCATAAGTGCTCAGACCTCATCAAGATATTCCTTAATGTCCACTGTACTGACTGACCCATGTGGCTTATACCATATTTAGAGTTGGATTTTTTACAGCTTTAATTGAACGTTTTATCAAAGAAAGAAAATACGACATATCGATCCAGATAGTTGATGCATATGCAGGAGTGTCAGAGATCTCAAACAATAAAGAGAAAGTTTGTTGTATTTTTGTAGCACCAGAAAAAATCTAGAGTTAGAAAACGAAGCTTAAAGATGCACAGTAAATGTCAGAAAGGATTCCATTGCCCATATCCCCCAAACATAAATGTATATATTATTTGTTTGTATTTTCAAACAAAATAAATATTTTATTTCATGATTTTGATGGGATTTTGTCAAATATGTTTCACATGTTGGATATGTAAAAAAATAAATTAACATGCAAATTAGATGACCTAATTTATATGTGTGTTTTCAACCTTCAGAAGTTCATAGAATGGTACCTCAATATATTTCATCCAAGAATATATGTACTTTGTTTTGTTTAAACCTAGTTTTGATATTTTAAAAGGAATTAAAAAAATGAACACATGTCTTCTCCCCCCCCCCTTGGAAATGGCTCCGTCTTTTGGCAGTATAATCATTATTAAACTCCGTCCTCAAAGGGTTAATGTATACTGTACTGGCTGACCACCTGCATTTTCTGCTGGCTTACCAGTCTCCTCTGGTTTCCTCCACAACACTATTGTTTGGTCCACTCCATCTTGACATTATGTTCCTTCTTTTACAATATGCCCCCTCTGAATAGGAGATCTCTTCTCAAAGCATTCAACACCACTGAGAGTTAAGGTCTTCTGGCTAGAAATAAAGCTCTGGAGAAGCTACCCCTTGCAACTAGGGTATAAAAGCTAGCAGCTCGTAATTCCCGGGGATTGAGAACAGCAACAAAAAAAAGAAGTAATTACCTTTCCGATAGTAAGATGATGTGGCTGTTGTTTGGTGTTCGGAGCTGGAAAATAGAAAGAAAGTAAATAACGGCAGTAAACACTCGGAAAGTAATGGAGATATTCAAACTCATGTTTTAGTACTTATGTAAGTCACAGGAGATTAGCTTTTCATTGAAAACACAGACTGTCAGACTATATAGTACTGGTAGGAAGAAATACACAGTATACAAGACGGCTTCAACCTTAAGGTGTTTTTATTTTCAAGAAAATACACGGCAAACAGTGAACAAACAGTTAAAAACAAACAGTAATTAATGACCATATCACAAAAGCATTAGACTGCAAACATTTAATTAATTAACAGCAGAGACATCCAACGTAACAATGACGTATTCTGAGCAAGTATTGTAATATAGATCTAAAAATATGACCAACGTAGCCATCCTGAGAGAAATGAATATACATAATACACGAAATAAAACAACTGTGCCCAAAAATAACATAAACGAGAGCAGAACAAAAGCCTCATCCTGCTTTCGAAATCTACAAAAATATGAATAATTAATATTAAGGTATAATGATTTAAGGATGCAAAATTGCAATATATAAAGTCGTTTATTTAAATCGCTCATATTTTAGTGTATTGCAAACAGTGGTAATGCATTTTAGTGACAAAGGAGGATAATTCGATTTTCTCACAATCCTAGCAGGAGCGAATTAGTTTAACGTTCAAGACACAACAAATAGTAAACTTCCCAACTTTGTGGAGAAAATGTACGGTGCGCGTCTCGTTCCTCCAAGATACACAATCCAATGTTCGATGCTATAAAATATACTATCAACTTTCAATGTTCGATGCTATAAAATATACTATCAACTTTCAATGTTCGATGCTATAAAATATACTATCAACTTCCTTGTTATATATTTTAGGTCTGGATATGTTGATTATCGTCAGCGTAAATGCTTAGAACTCCGCTTAGTAAATCTCTCGGGATGTAGCGGTTGATGGTACCGTTTCGTATTGTTTGAGTGTTCTTTTTGAAATGTTTGTGAGGTAATTTTCCGTACTACGCCTATCCTCACTTCCAATTCACGCATTCTCGATACTGACTCATGATCATGTATCTCAAAATCCTTCGATCTTGCAGACTCTCGTATAGCATTAACTGCGTCGTTTCTGTTCATACGTTGACCACCTGTTATATAAATAGAACCAGTCATTTTGTCGGCTCGCTCATGTCTCTCCACACCTGCGTGACCTGTGTGTCCAGGAACGTAAAGGAAAGTGATTTTGCGCAGTGATTCCTTATTCTTAGCCTTCTCTAATGACTCCACCTAGAAGTTATAGATTTAAAAAAAAAAAGTAGTCTGTTCAGCTGGCACCAGATAGAACGGTAGATCAAAACATTGACAAAAGCACATAAACACACACACACTGCATACGTATGTAAATTAATCTAGCACCACAAACCTGTAACATTAGTATTCTTACTGCAGTCTGTTACTGCTGTTTCTGCTACTTCAACTCTTACTACAACTTCAACTCTTACTACAACTTCAACTCTTACTATAACTTCAACTCTTACTACTAATTCAACTCTTACTACAACTTCAACTCTTACTACTAATTCAACTCTTACTACTAATTCAACTCTTACTACTAATTCAACTCTTACTACAACTTCAACTCTTACTACAACTTCAACTCTTACTACAACTGCTTCTACTACAACAACAACTACTACTACAACAACAACAACTACTACAACAACTACTACTACTACAACAACTGCTTCTACTACAACAACTGCTTCTACTACAACCACTGCTTCTACTACAACAACTACTACTACTACAACAACTACTACTACTACAACAACTATTACTACTACAACAACTACTACTACTACAACAACTACTACTACTACAACAACTACTACTACTACTACAACAACTACTACAACTGCTTCTACTACAACAACTACTACTACAACAACTACTACTACTACAACAACTACTACAACTGCTTCTACTACAACAACTACTACTACAACAACTACTACTACTACTACAACTACTACAACTGCTTCTACTACAACAACTACTACTACTACTACAACTACTACTACTACTACAACTACTACTACTAGTTCAATTCTTACTACTACTTCAACTCTTACTACAACTTCAACTCTTGCTACTAGAATTACAACAATTTCTACTACTACTATTACTACTACTACTACTACTACTAATACTACTACTACTACTACTACTAATACTACTACTACAGGGAAGTCTCTGTGGCCCTCGTGCAAATCTCTGTCGCCTTCATGCAAGTCCCTGGGACCCCCAGATACCCCATATGATCCACGGTGAGAACCACTGTTCGAAGATGTTATATAAATAACAAATCTTCATATCTTTAGTTCAAGCAACGTGAATGCTAAGCCGACCTTGGTTTACAAATTCTACCCTGGCTTCTTGTCTCCAAGGTACTGAGCGTGTTTTGTGTAATAGGGGATGTACCTAAAACATTAAAAACAGTTTTGAGAATCACTGTTGTCACGAATCTAGTCTCATCGGGGACGAATCGTTAGTCCGGAGTCCCATCTTGAATAAGACACTCTAAATTATCCCTTTATAAGTGAAAATTACAAAACACAATGAAAACATGTGTAAGAGCAAGCAATTTGGATGAAACAATTGAGCAGTTCAAATAGAAAAGGCACATTCATATACATACATATTTACAAAGAGGACTTCGTCGATGCTACAACACACGTGTACTACTACATATATCGTCGTTTATAAGAAAGCCTTCGGAACAGAAATAGCTATTGTTCAAATGTACACTGCTGATAGTCACAACACATATATACAAGAAACGGTTTAGGAAAAAAATTAACAAACCGGTTAAGTAAACTCAATAACCACAAACTAAGTCTTCAACCCCATCATATGCATCCACAACAGAACAGTCAAAATCAACACACGTCTACTACTTACTACTCCCCATCAATCTTCTGATACTCCGCCATCATTCACAACAAACGTCAGCGATCTGATACACATACCAACTTATACTCTGCCAGCATCGATTACTTAATAGTGTTACAGCCAGTCATGACATCCCTGCAGGAAAAGTTTCACAAATAACCGACAGTGGGAAGAATAATAGAAATTAAAAAGGCGTGTGTACTGTAGTCAAAGGATTAATATATTGTTACATTAATACCTGCCTTAAACGGAATCGCACGGAACTGTTAACATTTTCCGTTAAAGCCAAGTTTCAGTTTAATCAATGTGCTATGGAAATTTAACCAACTGTATGCATGTTGTATATACAATATGGAATAATTTCCATATTTAAATAATTTCTATATGGAATATATATACATCATGCAACACAAAGGTTGCATAGTGAGCAATCCCTTTATTCCGCAAAGTTCGTTAGGTGGTCGTCTTCAGCAAACTCTTCTATGCCTGACGCCGGAAGGCAACAAAGGGTTTCTGCGAGTAGAGAGTTCGTTAGGTGTAGAATGGCGAACCATAAGGGTAGCCAGAATAATTACTATGCTGAAGTGTACTCATTAACACATGTATCCTACATGAAGTAGTCATACTTGTAAATGTCACGTTATTAATACTTGTAAAATATCACGTTATTACTTATATTAATACTATTGCTTGATGAAAAGATATGTTTAAAATCCTATAATAATACATATCTCCAATGCTCTATTCTACGCAGAACACATTTGACATGTTCTACATGATCAGCAATCTCAAATTTGTAACAAATTTTTGTTTTCCAAATTCATGAAATATATATACCAACATAGCAACGTGAAATTAATTTACAACACAGATAATGCATTTATTTTACTAATGGAAGAATTAAACTCTG
>CM067319.1:42812850-42820350 GCA_034231615.1 Meghimatium bilineatum
CTCTCTTCCTTCACCTCATCCTGTGGTTACTAAATGTTCACGTTCTACTCTCTTCTCATTACATGTTCTTATACATTTAGACTGCCTGTTTCCAAGGGCAGTATGGAAATGGAAGTAGATACACCATCAGTAAAGATTTTACCAAAATAATGGGTATTTCGGTGTAGTTCTCTCTCTTAGTACCAAAATTCGTGTTTTCAAGTTCGTAACGGGTGTGAGGAGAATATTTGCTCCCGAATCTCTAATGACCTTTTACATTAAGTTTCTTCGTTTGTCCAGTTGACACCAGTCCATATAATATTTGGATATAGCCATTATAGCAAAATATAAGGAAAGCAAAAAATGCGAATCCTGATATTGACCATATTCGCCCTTCTGATTAGAAGGTTCCTTAAATAATCATTACACAATGTTCAAAAGCTGATGTCTCCTGGGTATGAAAGAAAGCTAAAAAAAACTGCCCCACTTCAACTTAGGAAGTGGGGGTGCAAAGGGAAACGCATTGCTCTAGGCGGACCCAGGGTTAACAGATAAACAAAATTCCAAATGTACCTCCACGCGGTGCACCCTGGAAACAGAAATACAGCAGCTCGAGCTGATTCTGGCCAAAATCATTTGGGAATCGTGTCCGAGAATGTGGAGGTAGCAAGATGGAAAGGAGATTTGCCTGCACAAGAGACAGACATATCTCCGACACCACCAGCATCACCACATATAGCGACACTGTCGACATACAGTGAAGCTAGTCAGTTCCAGTCCGAACATTGGAGGGGCGGCCAATGTAAAATTCACGTAAAGGTAGAATGCATGGCGAGAGACATAGATTTCATACTGAGTACAATGAAACAATGAAAGGGCAGAACAGCGCTAAGAGGGCAGCGCGAACTGCACATAAGAAAGTGAAAAGTCCCTAGGAAAGGGGAACTACAAGCTCCGTCAGCTCGAGACGAGTTTTCTAGTTACCTGTGTTCCTTACAGGCAGAGACCCCAGACCCATTCATTGGCATTTGGTAAAGCAAGAAGACCATAATCCAACTCTAATGTCGAGCCTTCCTAAACCGAGAAATATGCTCGCGAAGAGAAAGGGTTCCGTACTCGATGCGCTCTAGGCACAAAAGGGACAACCATTTAGCCCTGGCCCAACTCTACTGTCAGGTTTTCCTACACCCGGAAATACACTTGAAGAGAGAAAAGGGTTCAGTACCTGATGGGCTCAGGCGCTATTGGGACAATAGGACGATCAGCTCGAGAACGCCTTGCTCTCAAACGCGTGGTGTGAGACTCGAAATTGGACAAAGGGGTACACGATGTCGGTGAATGACACCTCGGCTAAGAGGGCGAAAGAGCTAGGGTCCAACTCCTCTGTTGAGTTCTTCCCCTTAAGGAACCAGGCTCACGGATGAGAAACGGTTCAGTACCCAATGGGCACAGGCACAGCATGTCCAATTACACGAGGCAAGTGCATAGACAGTGGAACACCTTGTTCGAGTCAGACGAGAGCAAGAAAATCGTCTGGGCGAAGAGTCTTCACTACGCGTGCCTGGAGACAGAGATAGAGTGCTGTCACAGGCTCAAGGGGTAGCCCACCCGAATTGTCAAGGCATGCCGAAATCGGATGTGCTAAGGCCTACAAGGCGCATAACGGTGGCACAACGTAATCACGCTCCCCGGCGGAAATCGCACGGATATCCGTGATGGTTACAATGGAGCGAACGAAAAACAAACAAACAAACAAACAACAAACTTAGGCAGTAAGAAGGCTAATCGTTAGCAAATTCTGGGGTTCTCAAATAAAACAAACAACAAAATAACAAATATTTCCTTGCGATACAATTGACTTTTTCACGTAATAGTCAACGACTGTCGTCAAAAAGTATACACAAGTAACTGATGCAAATTGCAAGAAAGTCTATATGCGAACAGACACATTTGAAAGGATGATCCACGATGCATATGCACTACTGAATCATTGACGAAAGACAACTGTTTTTGTACATACTTTGTGTCGATAGACAATGAAAAGTCACGGGGATCTCATGATGACATGATAATTCTCATGGCATCAGTTTTGAAAGATTATAACTCGATCAGTTCACAATTTTACGTACATTTGACGAGGAACTCTGTGACAATAAGTTTTCACTCGATTTCTATAGCAAAAAATAGGATATTGTGGGAGTTCCCTAGCGTAAGTGGTTAAGCTATTCGCCTAATGCTCAAGTTTTATGGGTTCGAATCCGTCTCGTGTGGTCCTGTTTACAAGGTGGATTTTTCGGAGATCCCTTTAAATTATTGCTTGAAGCTACAGGGTTATGTGCTATTGTGCTACTCTCGACAGGCGGCAGTAACCGTTTCACTGAGAGTGACGGAGTACATATTGGGAAAACCGAGTACAGTGAAGTAAATCCTCTACGTCTTTTTAACCTTTTTTGATAGGATATTACAGAATAATCTCATCAGTAAATCTACTATAAGAACAACACTATAATTCTGCCGTATAAGTGTTAGATCAGCCATCTTTTTTCACTACTGTGCCATTATCCACATTGTTTTCCATCATCGAGTATGCCATTTTTGTAACATCTTTACAATCTTGAGATGAACTTTCTCCAATAGGTAATCAATAACCTGAGCCCAAAATGTAGATAAATACTATTCTAAACAACACCGAGATTCTTTCTTTGCATTGATATAAAATGTATTTCGCAAAAATGTTTCTTGCGCGCTGATGAACGCTATGTGTCGTCTGATAAGTATATATACCTTACTCCTGGGTATGGGTCAATAGTCCTGGGATCGTATATTTCCTTTTATTGATTTATAATGCATATTCATATTCTGTTATATCCGAGAGATGTGCATGCTAGAGATGACGTTTAGAGGTACATTTTTATTTGTGTGTATAATATGTATCTTTCGAATATACATCGCAACGGTGTGTTTAGTGTCTTGTTTCCTTATAACATTCTTCATGTATGTGTGTTTAGTGTCTTGTTCCTTATAACATTCTTCATGTGTGTGTGTTTAGTGTCTTGTTCCTTATAACATTCTTCATGTGTGTGTGTTTAGTGTTTTGTTCCTCATAATATTCTTCATGTGTGTGTGTTTTAGTGTCTTGTTCCTTATAACATTCTTGGTGTGTGTGTGTTTAGTGTTTTGTTCCTTATAACATTCTTCATGTGTGTGTGTTTAGTGTCTTGTTCCTTATAACATTCTTCATGTGTGTATGTTTAGTGTTTTTTTTTCCTTATAACATTCTTCATGTGTGTATGTTTAGTGTTTTTGTTCCTCATAACATTCTTCATGTGTGTGTGTTTAGTGTCTTGTTCCTTATAACATTCTTGCTGTGTGTGTGTTTAGTGTCTTGTTTCTCATAACATTCGTCATGCGTGTGTGTATTGTTAGTATCTTTGTTCCTCATAACATTCTTGCTGTGTGTGTGTGTTTGTGGCATTTTACGATCCAGAAGAAGCTCAAGCACTGGTTCCTCTTTAATGTGCATATTGGGAAGGGGGGTGGGTACGGCGGAAATTCTCTAGATCACTAGAGTGTTTCCAATCTTTTCTTGAGTCACACCATCACCATTTTATAGAAGCAAGTTACCACAGACCACATTTTATAGTATCAAGTCAGCACAGACCACGTGGGTTAAAATGACCCCCTGACCTTTTTTTGTAAACGCAAGTTGACCCATGACTCTATTTATAGAAAAAAGTCACATGACACTATATATAGAAGCAAAATGACTCATGACACTATGTATAATAGAAAATCATTAATGACACTATGATAATAGAAGCAAATTACTCATGAAACTATTGTATATAAGAAGCAGGAAACACATAACACTAAGTATGAAAGCGAGAAACTCTTGATACTATTGTATATAGAAGTAAATGACACGTGCCATATGTCTAGATGCAAAAAAGCGAAAGTCACAACGACAGCTGAAGATAATTTCGAATGTATACTAATTTAAATTTTCATTTCTAAAGGTATGATTACCGCCCGAAGCAGAATGTGTTTGGCCTTTTGCGGGGAGAAAATTGTGACATAATACAATTCCGTTCTCTCGTCTTATATCCATGCTGGAAACCTATTAGGACTATCTTAGGTTACAAGAGAGAATCAGTGGGAGTTTGAGAATGAACACAAACAAACAAAGAATTAACAAACTTCAAAATTCGAGGTTAAGTTTCGTGAATATTCAAGCTTTAAATCTTCGTTAAAAATGAAAATTGCTTTGACATTTATAATTATTTTCTAGTTTACTATTTCAACCGGTGACCCTAGAAAAAGTCCCTTGTGGCTGCTGAAAGCCATGGGTTAGAAGTAAATTGCTTTAGCGTTTTCTGTCATACACAGAAGCCACTAACATGCATGCAATGCTTTAAGAAAAGAGAAAAGCCGACTACCAAGTTAGAATCAATATATCTATACAAGTTAAGAATCCCCCAGTGCAAGTCATTTTCACATTCACGAAAAATTCACACCGAAGGGAAAAGCTTTCCCCACTGACTCTAGGAGCATGGAATGTACGCACACTTCCTCGACACACAGATTAGTTGGGCAGGTCATTTGGTGCGTATGCCAGACCATCGTCTGCCAAAGATACTTCTCTTATGGTGAGCTAGAGAAGGGTATACGATCTCAAGGTGGCCAAAAGGAAGCACTACAAGGACTCGTTAAAGAACTCACTGAAAGCCTTTGAAATAGATCACGATACATGGGAAGAACTTGCACAAAATAGATCTACATGGCGTTCTAAAATAAAAAAGAGCGCATCATCTTGTGAAAAGAAGGAGAAATGCAAGCAGCTCAACAGCGGAGAGCAGCTTAAGAAAGTCACGGATAGACCAAAGATCCGTCTACAGTCGTTATTCCAAGTCCAAACTGTCCTAAGGACATTTACAGCTCGAATAGGGCTCATTAGCCATCTTACGAACTCATAATCAAGGACATAAACTAAAATTGAATTTTCAAAAGTGGATGTAACAAATGGTCATCATCATCATGTGATGGACGAACAACATATCTATACAGAAGGAATCTTCAAAAATATTGTGCAGACATTACTTGAAGGTCTGAACCCATTTGACTAACAAATCTCGGCCACATTTGACCACACTTCACATACGTCCATATCAATGATGGCCTCAGTTGACCACACACATTCTATTACGGCTGCCTTTGTTTCAGTACTGCTGTTATATTCCTCCATGATCAAGAATTCGTTCTCTGGTTTGATAGTCAAGATCATATTATATTTTCCAAAACAATGAGGTATAGAGAGATTAAAATGCGATGTATTGTCTGTTTTTATTTGTGCCAGTTGTCCGACAAATCCGATTTATTCGATACATGTTGATATTACTATGCTAATGCTGCTAATACTACTATACTACAACTACTGCTACCCGCTACTACTACTACTGCCTACTCTACCGATACTTCTGCCAACTATTACTGCTATTATTACTGCTGCTTCTTCTACTACTACTACTAATACTGACTACTTTACTACTACCACTTGCAACTACTACTACAGCTACAACAACCACTACCACTGCCCACTACTGCTATTACTACATACTATTGTTATTTTCACTACTACTACTACAACTACACTTACTAGGACTACAACTACTAATTCTACTACCAGTATCCCCCAATACCACTACTACCACTCAACTACTACTACAAGTTACTATTACTATTACAGCAGCAACTACTACTACCATTACCATCACATTAGCACTACTACCAATACTCTTACTACTACCAGAACAACAGTTAAAATTACTAGTGTTTGCTACTACTACTATATCTGTTACTACTATTACTTGCTACAATTTCGACCAATCCACGCCAACTCTATATGATATTACTAGTACTATTATTACTACTGCTACTGTTAATACTACATACTACTACTTACTACTACAACAACTACTACTACTGATATTACTGCTACTACTTACAACTACAAACTACTACAACTAACTACTAACTACTACTGCTACACTACTACTACTACATACAACAACAACAACTACTACTACTACTGATATTACTGCTACTACTGCTACTACTACAACTACTACTAACTAACTACTACTACTATTGCTACTACTACTATTGCTATTACTGCTACTTACTGCTACTACTACTACTGCTGCTAACTGCTACAACAACTACTACTACTACTACTACTACTGCTACTACTGTTGTTGCTACTAATACTGCGATGCGATTACTGCTTGCTGCTACTACTACTACTACTACTACTTACTACTACTACTAACTACTACTACTACTTACTGCTACTACTACAACTACTACTACTACTACTACTACTACTACTACTACTACTACTACTACTACTTACTACTACTACTACTACTACTACTACTACTGACTACCTACTACTACTACTACTACTACTACTACTACTACTACTTACTACTACTACTACTACTACTACTACTACTACTACTGTACTACTACTACTACTACTACTACTACTACTACTACTACTACTACTAACTACTACTACTAACTTACTACTACTACTACTACTGACTACTACTAACTACTACTACTACTGACTACTACTACTCTACTACTGACTACTACTACTACTACTACTACTACTACTACTACTACTACTACTACTACTGCTACTACTACTACTACTACTACTACTACTTACTGACTACTACTACATACTACTTACTACTACTAACTACTACTACTACTACTACTACTACTACTACTACTGACTGACTACTACTACTACTGACTTACTACTATCTACTACTTACTACTACTACTACTACTACTACTACTACTACTACTACTACTACTGACTACTACTAACTTACTACTACTGCTACTGACTGACTAGCTACTACTACTGCTGACTTGTTGTTGCTACTAATACTAGCTAACACTGCTAAGCTTACAAGCTACTACAACTACAACTAACACTACACTACCACTAACACTACACTCAAACCAGCACTTACTTGCACTACTTGTACCAATTACTACTAAATACTACTCGTATTACAATCGTTATCGTTTCTAGTGTATAGCATTGCAACAATCTTATAACCACAACAGCCACTTCCAGCACTCAAACGTAACTGTATAAAGGTTGTTCGAATCAATAATCATGACACAACAAACGTGAAATGTCAAAGCATGTCACTTCAGCTGTCTTGGTTCCAACTTCCTTTTTTAGGCGTGGTCTTAATCATAGATCGTTTCTGCATATTATCCAACTGTCATAGATCGTTTCTGCATATTATCCAACTGTTGTTACTGCAAGATATATATTATTTGTTGTTACTGCATGGTACACACTGCTGTTGTTACTGCAAGATATCGTATTGTTGTAACTGCATGATATCATACTGTTGTTACTGTATAATACCCTGTTGTTATTACTGCATGATATCCTACGATTGCTATTACTTGATATCCTCTATTACTTGT